>PVIR01015387.1:0-38526 GCA_004026965.1 Petromus typicus
CACAACTTAATTCTCATTTTTTCCCATAGCCCTACCCACCCTACCACCCCCCCATATACATAAAATTTGTTTCCTTACTTTTTTGTTACAATCTCAACATTGTCCCCTTTCACCTTATTTTACATTGAGCATTTTCTATTTCACAATATATAACATACAATGCTAGGACTCATTTACATCTTCATTTTCTCATACCAGACAAAAGATGCGATACGTACCTATCTGTGCCCTATTTATTTCACTTATGAGGATATCCTCAAGGTATGTCCATTTAAGTAGAAATGATTCAAACTTATCATTTTTATAGCAGAGTAGTACTCCATTCTGTAGAAGAACCACAGCTTTTTTATCCAGTCTCCAGTTGATGGACACTTGGGTTGTTTCCAAGAGAGAATGTCTGTTTTTAATTTTAGAATAAAATAAATTTAAATATTCCAGGGATACTTGCTTGATTGAAAGGACTTTTCCACTAACTGAGAAAATCAGAGCCTCTGAACTTCTTGGAAAAGGTGGAAACTGTATTTGTCAGGGAAAGTTGTCTCAAGCCAGCAGTATGTGGTAGAGTTCAGGAGTATCTCTGGCTCTACCATGCTCACTTCAACTTAAATCATAGGTATGTAGGTGTCTTCTGAACACCTGCAACTTCCCCTGCTACTACATGTGCTTCTCTTATTGCCTTTTGCATTTGTCACATTTCTATAAAGATCTATCTAGGGTTGATAAAAATAGAATCTTGCACAGAAAAAACAGCTATCAAGAATTGTATTGTTGTCTAATGGATATTCAAAATTACTACATAGTAAGAATTTTGTCTGGGTTAGAGACTTATAGAAATACTGCCCAGAGCCAGGGATTCAGTGCAGTGGTTTCAGCACCTGTTTTGCAAGTGTAAGAGCCCAGGTTCGATCCCCGGTAGCCACATACAACAATGCCGAGCATGGAGACTCATGACCACCAGCAATCAGTACCACATACCACAGTGCTGGATGTGGTGGCTCATTCCTGTAATCCCAGAACTTGGGAGGCAGAGGCAGGAGAATTTCTGTGAGTTCCAGGCTGAGCTCAGGACCAGCATGAACTACAAAATGAGACCTTGTCTCAAAAAAAAATAAATAAATAGAAAGAAAGAATGAAAGAAAAGAGAAGGGGGGAAAAAAAGAAATACTTCCCAGAGAGTTTAAGAAATACGCAAATTATCAGAACTAACAAGTGGGGCAGACAGAATATTCATGCTTTCAGACACTGAGAAGTTAGATGCAAATCTGTGAGATATACTGACCTCTAACCACCCATTTGAGACCAACTTTTCTATGTGGAAATGGTCAAAAGTTGAGAGTAATACGTCCTTTTCATGGACAATCTATTCTGAAGGACTTGGAGAATTTTTTTTTTTGTTTTGGTTTTTATATCTAATTCCAGAGTAAGGCATACAATGCTCCTGAGATTTCTGGAGTATCAGGCAGACTGAAATAAATTTTCTATAGCATGAATAAATGTTCTCATACAGAATAAAATCCAATGAGAAGTGGACTATGTACATGACGACAGTGATACCTGGAGGTTAGCATGTTACTACCGCACAACTCAGACTGTCATGGCCGTGATAGCTTGCACTTAGTTGTCACCTCCAATCCTCATGCACTCACAAGTGAGGTTTGGGAGGTGGCTGGATTTATAGTGTGTGAAGATGGGGGGCGGGGGCGGGGATATAGTTCAGTGGTTCCGGCGCCTGTCTTGTAAGCGCAAGGACCCGGGTTCAATCCCGGGTAACCACATAACAATACTGGGCGTGCAGACTCACGCCCAGCAGCAACCAGTACCACATACCACAGTGCCGGGCGTGGTGGTCATACCTGTAATCCCAGCACTCAGGAGGGAGAGGCAGGAGGATTGCTGTGAGTTCAAGGCTGAGCTCAGGGCCAGCCTGAACCACAAAGCGAGACCCTGTCTCAAAAAACCTTTAAAAAAAAAAAAAGATGGAGAGGTGGGTGTGGACCCTGCATTAGTCCTCTGGTTGGATTAGCAGAGCTCTGGGTGGGATTGAATGGACTCACTGAAGAGGGAAGCCCCACCTGGGGTGGGGCAGCACCAGTGAGCGGCTTGTACCTGCATGGAGTGTAAATGGAATCCAGGAAGAAGGCAAGCTCACTGCTTCCTACCTGCTCAGCCAGGCATCATTCCTTCCCTCCTACACTCTTCTGCCTCAGTGCTCCGCCCTGGAACAAACTACAGACTGAGACTGCTACAAACCCAGAGCTGAAATAAATCTTTTCTCTTTTAAATTGTGAGTGTCAGGTATTTTGTCCCAGCAATGAGACATTAACTTAAAACTGTGCTTTAGACAGTAGCAATTGTCACATGATAACCTGATACCCTTCAAAGCAATGTGTCATTATCCATGTAAATATAAGCTTCCTTGTAAAGAGGAAGTCAGTTGAGACATCTTCCTTTTTGCTTGTTTAATGCTATGAGTTAAAAACATAACTGATATTTCTGACACAGTTTGTTTTCTGACAATTGGAACAAAAGAACTTGTCAATGGATAATGTTATTTGTAACTGAGAAGAAAGAAGAGGGATTTTAATTACTATAGTTCCAGGCCTCAAGCATACTTTTCCCAGAGGAAAGTGGTTCAGTAATTGTTTTGCCAGAGAATTGCTGGCGATTCTAGAAAACAGGATCCAAGTTAGAACAGAGTTATGTGTGGAAATATATATCATTTAATTTAATCAAATGCACATTTCAATCATGTTTATAATATTTTTATTTTCTCATCTTTTAACATGCTTTCTGTTAGTTTAATTCCATTCAATAAATGATACAAATTGGATGCCCGCCATATATTAAGAATGTCAGGATGAATAAATGCAATAAATTAATGATCTTCTTTTATCCTCTTAGAGCTTATAGTCTGTCAGGACAATGAGCACATGAGAAATAATTCCAAAACAATGAAATACTTTTCACAGCACTCCAACATGAAGCACAGTGCTATTCAGCTTGTGTGAGGAAGAAGAAAGAGAAGAATTTCATGAAAAGTCAATGGGTATTAGAATGTCTGTCAAGGGACAAGGGTTTTACATAGAATCATATGAACAACAGCATAAAGAGTCAATAAAATATTGTGTTCTGGGGCCGGGGAGTTAGCTCAGTGGTTCCGGCGCCTGTCTTGCAAGCGCAAGGACCCGGGTGCGATCCCTGGTAACCACATACCTATACTGGGTGTGGAGACTCATGCCCGGCAGCAATCAGTACCACATACCACAGTGCCGGGCGTGGTGGCTCACGCCTGTCATCCCAGCACTCGGGAGTCAGAGGCAGAAGGATTGCTGATGTGAGTTTGAGGCTGAGCTCAGGGCCAGCCTGAACCACAAAGCGAGACACTGTCTCAAAAAACCTAAAAAAAAAAAAAAAAAAATTGTGTTCTGACCTAAATGATTTGGCACTGTTGTAATATAATATTCAAGATATAAATTTGTCAAGTGACAACACTATACAGGTCAGGTAAGCTACTAAACATTCTATGCAGAGAAAAAAAAGGATCAAATTGATATACTAGGCCAATAATTCATCGCATCAGTAGCAAGATGGAAGATTCACTGGAGAGTCTATCTTAAGAAAATAGTTGTGGCAGAAGAATGACTTCATGAAACACTAAACATTTCATAGATTTATTTGTAACACGTTGAGGTTTGTGTCATGACTTATTACAAACGTGTTATTCTCAGGAAAGAAGCACTGAACACATATTAAAATAATAACTGAATCAAATTATCTCAGTTGCTTTAAACACTAGCTGACTGTAAAGTCTTTTTCTATGCTCATGCAAATATTGGATGAGCCAAAGCTGATGAGTGGGTTCGGCAGTGTCAATATTCCAAAAGTGAAAGAGTAAAAGCATGAGAAGTGGATCATTGTAGAAACCAGGCTGAATAATTCAGTCTCCTAACCTAGTGTTTCCTTAGTCTTTTTTTAAAAGTTTGAATTATTAATCTTCCTCAGCTTTTCCAGCTAGATTCCACCATATGGATAAAACCGTCTACATATAAATATATTTTGGGAATGAATAAATCATGGAAAATAACACTGTCCAAAATCCCATTTTAATATAATTTAGCAAGCAAGTAATGATTACTCTAAATTCAAGGATGTATAAAAGACTTCAAAGAAGCACTACACATGTTGATTACCTTACTCTACAATGTACATACATTTTAACATACAGTGATGTGTGATATGTGATTTTTATTTAGCAAAAAAGGAAAACTTAAAGAAAAACAATAGAATAAAAATCTTTTGACAAACCTGCTTTTAAAAAAATTATTTTCTCTAGTACAATATATTGAGTGTAGGAAAATAGTATTCAAATGTTAAGGGTTGCATATACATCAAGATTTAATTGCCAAGTATGGTTTAAAAATATATAAATGGAATGGATGTCGAATAAGAAAAGGTGCAAACATCCTTTCATCTTTTCAGTAAAATCAGCCAATTACCTCCTCACCATTGCTTTGTCTTCTTGCTACAAACTAGATGGTATTTATCGGTTTATTTTGTGAGAGTTCTGGTTAATTCAGTACATACCAAATTGATGCCTGTCACTTCCATTGTTGGAACAAAATGTTCCATGTAATCTTTCATGTTTTCATATTCATCATCTTCCAAATAAACTCAGAACCACTCGGGCCCATTGTTATCACAGAATCATTGTTACTGGAGCTGTTTCACTGTTCAATACTCTTGAATTTTATGTGACCTTGACATAGCACTACTTGTATTAAATTATTACAGCTAAGCACTAGATGTGTATTAATGTAACTAGTGTTACATCACTGAATACTACACTTAGTACGGAAGTAGATCTGCCTCTTAAGAGTATGAGTGCTGGTATCCAGTCATAGATTTTTTTTTTTTTTAAACAGGGTCTCGCTTTGTAGTTCAGGCTGGTCCTGAACTCTGCCTCAAACTCAGTAATCCTCCTGCCTCTGCCTCCCAAGTGCTGGGACATGAGCCACCACATCTGGCGCTGTGGTATGTGGTACTGATTTCTGCTGGGCATGAGTCTCCCCTCCCGGTATTGTTGTATGTTGTTACTAGGGACTGACCTGGGTCCTTGCCCTTGCAGACACCAGAACCATTGAGCTAAATCCCTGGCTCCCCAGTCACAGATTCTGCATAGGCATAAATAGTAAACTTAACAAGGTTCATGTATAAGCTGAATGACAATAGATAATTTATTGTAAAGCCTACTGTAAATTGTCCATTGATATACAGCCAGTATACAAAGTACATTTTCCCCATAAAGATAAACATATATTGTAAGATGAATTGTATTCAGTGCATCTTTTGGAAGGCATGGAGTATTACCAGAGAGAAAGAATAAACTGAAACAAAAGGACAGTAAGACGGAAACTGAGGATGAAAGTCATCGGGCAGACATACTTACTGAGAGTTTGCCAGGAAGATTTAAAGAGAAGACTTGTTTAAAGGGAAAGAAATAAAATATAATTTATTACATTTTGCAAGACAACGCATAAGGATACCCAGCTCTTCTACTATCAGAGTGAAGTAAGGAACATTAAGTTTGCAAATGACTGAAGTGTTCACGGCGAAAAAAGAGGAGGATGAGCGGATGAGGAAAGTAGTTAGGAGAAAGGCTGTAATATGTGAAGTAATAGGTGAAGAAAAGCTATTAAACAAGACCTGGAAAACTAAAGTAAAATAAAATAATAATCAGTTTGATCACATGAAATATTTGTTTTAACTAAAAAAAATAAAAATAAAGCAAAGAAAGACATGTCAACCAGTGGTACAGCTGATAATCCACAGCACTGGGAGATACTCGTGTTATATCACCATAAACAACTGTTTCTACAAGATGAAAATATCTCCTGCATAACTTTAAGTAAAAGAAAATCTAACAGTTTGATTGGCACTTTGCAAAACAGACTAGACAAATGGCCAGTAAATGCAGGAGAAAGAAAGTATAAGAAATGAGAAGTACAATCCATCACTGTGGAACAACCTGTGGAGTGACTAAAAGGAAGGCAGCAATGCCATCAAGGGTATAAAGTCATGCCAGGCAGCTAATGGTTCTGGGTAGAGAGTGAATTTATAAAAATAATTTGGAAAATAATTTTATATTACATGCCAATGCCAAATGATCACACATCTACAGATTCAATTCTATGTTTAGTGTCTACTCCAAAGAAAAACAAATATGTGTGTATGTGTGTGTGTGTGCACACATCAAAAATATAGTCAAAAATTGCTCATGGGGACTTTATTTATTACATCTTAAACTGGAAATAACATATGAAATTTCCCACAGTATAGTATAAAAAGTTTTTTTGTTGTTGTTTTTTTGTTTTTTTTTTTTGAGACAGAATCTCACTTTGTAGTTCAGGCTGGCCCTGAGCTCAGCCTCAAACTCCCCTGAGCTCAACCTCAAACTCATATCACAGCAATCCTCCTATCTCTGCCTCCTGAGTGCTGGGATTACAGGCGTGAGCCACCACACCTGGTACTGTGGTATGTGGTTCTGATTGCTGTTGGGCGTGAATCTTCACATCCAGTACTGTATGTGGTAACCGGGGAATCAAACCCAGGTCCTGTGTATGCAAGACAGGCACTAGAACCACTGAGCTAACTCCCCGGCCCCCTAGTATATAAAGATTTTGCTGTATTTGTGTAATTAAATGCACATAGCAATACACATAAACAAAATATATTTTCTGAACATTATGTCAATTAAAAATCATAAGTGAGGCCTCCATATAAAATGCAGCAAAGACAAAAAAACTATCACATTTAGAGATTCATATTTATGGGAGTAAAAGCAAATAAATGCCAGGAAGTGATTAATAAAAAGAGACCCATGATTGTGTTTGAAGAAAAGGAAGAGGTAAGTGACAAATAGAAACATCAGAGTTCATGTCTAAGTTCTGGCAGCATTTTGCCTGATACTAGATTTTAGAATAAACCTTGACACACATATTGTAGTGCAAATGTGTGATATTTTGCATATGTGTGATATGTGTAAAACAGGTTAAAAAATTAAAATAATGAGAGTTCAGAAATTCTGGTGTTGCTCGATAATTACAAAAGCTACACAGTTATCAGCACTTTGCTTCAATTAAAATCTTCAGAGGGAAGATGGTTATTAAAGCCTCATAAAGCTTTGTGTAAGTTTTACTAGGTGACCAGATGCAAAGAATGAAAACAGTGCACAACATGGTATTTTTCTCTGGCATTATAACTGGAATAAATAACTAGGACTGTTGATTGTGAGCCAGGAGTCATGAATTCTTATCCTTGTTCTGCCACATGTTGGCTGTTCTGACCTCAGCGTTGTCAATTTAAGCAACCTGTGCCACAGTTTCTACACCTGTGAAATCAGTTATTATACATTTCTAAGTCATTCTGGAGATTAATTGAAAAGCATACAATTTTCCAAACAAATCCTTAAATATGTCAGAGCTACAAGTTAACAGCTGCATAAATCAGTGATGATTATTAAAATGCTTCTTTGGGGAGATGCTGAAAATGTACTCTAGGAATCAGAAGGGATGAGCATCCCAAGTGAAAAGAATAAAAAAAGCTTCTATTAAATTATGAAACATTGGCTATAGCACTATTTAAATCACAATTGGAAGTATTTTTTTCCATTGAAGTATTTCTGGAGGTAGTAGCAAACACTTAGCATTAGTCTCTGAAGCAGGTAGCAGCCATTATGTGAAATATGCAGACAACTATTTTCCCTTGTAGTAAAAGTCTTCCAACATACCCGCCCAAACCGATACTAAAACATTTGCCATAAAATGCCGCAGAAAGTAATGAAAGTATCAGGGAGTAAGAATTTAGAGGAAGAAAAGGGACACATTTAAAGGAGCTATGATAGTTATTTCAGCTAAATATTAGACATTCCATTGCACTGCTACTTTGTGAGAACATTCTGTTTGAAAAATTTCATAAAATTGCTGGGTAGGAGGGCAAAGTCCTTCATCATCTGTTAGACATTAACCTACTGAACCTAGAATGCAAGGGATTAATGGGTACGCTAAGGGCAATAGTCCATAAACAAACCTATCATTTCCAATTATGTTTTGTATCATTGGACGAATACGCTTATTCCCGTGTTTCTGTGTTCTCTTTGGTTCTGGGAGACTGTGTGGCAGAACAGCCAGTTCATTTATTTTTATCGAAGGTCAGCAGATTTTTTCAGTTTCCGCAGTCAGTTCTCTTGGCTTTGCAGATCACACAGGCTGGGTGGCAACTGTTCAACTCAGCCTTTTGGGGAGCAGCGGCAGCTGGAGACAGTGCATCAGTTAATGGGCAAGGCTGTGTTCTGAGAAGATTTTATTTGGAAAAGCAAGCTAGACTTTGAGTTTGGTCCTTGGACACTAGTTGAACAATTCCTGGCATGTATTAACACAGTATCAGCTTTCCATTATGGATTGGGTCAAATTTGGTATGCTTTGAAGTTTGAATAAAGTGATTAATGAAAATGAATGTATAACTTGCAGGCTTAAGAATCTAAATTTGTTTTATGGGCTAAATTCTGGTAAAATCTTCTGCCTACCTGAATTCCAATGGGGTTTCTGAGATCTTATTGTGACTTCTTTCATAATCTGTTAATATACAAGGATGACAAGACAGAGAGAAATCAACAGTGCAATATATTTCACGCTGTGGCTCCGGTGACACACAATGCCTGTGTTAAAGCATTCACGGCTATGGAGAAGTTAAACAGGCATCTGTAAAACAAGATCAATGCATGCAATCTATTGGAGTAAATCAGGCCTCCCAACTTAGTTTCCCTCAGAAGAAAGTTGTGTTGATATCACTTAAGATTGATCACAGACTGCAGGAAAGTATTTCAGTTTAAGGGCAATATCTCATTTTCATTTATTTTATTGACTTTTCTGTGCTTACTTCTTCCTGATTTTTCTGGGATAGACAAAGAAATCACCATGACTGACTGATTACACAGTATAGTACAGCATGACAGTTTTCCACACTATAAAATTCAATAGAGGTGCAAATATTTCTCTTCAGAGTTTATAACTTTTCAGACCTCAGAATTATATATAAACATTTATGTAAACATATATTTATTCATATATTATAAGAATATTTATGTAAGTATACATAATTTATATAAATATAAGTGCATAGAGTACCAGTATAACTGGATACCAAACCACAGCATTGTTTGCTAGAAAATCATTCATTATTTAGTTATAATTTAATCCCTGTTTTACTGTGCCTAGTTAAACAAAATACTAAAAGTGATGCTTCTAAGAAACAATTAGAAATCTTCATTCAGTCAACTAGATGTAAGCATTAAAAGAGAAATGAATAAAATGCAGCATAATCTTAATAGTAAAAGTCAGGAAAGATATTTGAAAAAGTGAATAAGATATAAACCTTCATTACAATGCCTGTAGTTTATCTAATTGCTTAACATTTAAAACATTCTGATAAAGCATGCATTATAGATTGTATGCTTAAGAAAATTGTGATTACAGTTACCAACTGGTTTTCACAAATATCCCTTATTAACATCCCCCAAAATGTACGAGAATGATTGTACGGCTGATTTCTCTTCTATAATGTAACTGTACTTGTGCAGCTTCAAGATGTTTAGTCTTTGTGGCATTCTGTAAGCAGACCCACTAGTCTGTGTGCTTCCTTGCCATTGTCACTTTCTCTATCATACATAATTTATACTGTTGTTAAGCATTTATTGACTGATAGTCCTTTTTGCAATGAAGATTTATAGTACCAATACTCCAGAATTCCACATCCTCGGAATAATAGTAAAGAATAAAGTTAATGCACTAGAAAATTTTACAAGAAATATATATCATCTCTGCACAATCAGTGTTTGGAGGATTCTTTTTTCTTATGAGTCCTGTTTTACAAAAATTCTCTTTAAAGCTCTTTTGACACCAAACCTGGTTCCCAGGAATTACTTTTTGAACGAATGAGGCATTGCACACATTAGTCACCTCTCTCATCTTTGCTTTCCTTTGATCAACTCAATTTATAATTTCCCTGTGACCTGTGAATCGACACGACCAATCTAGCCAAACATATCCTTTGAGAGAATTTTGTGTAATTGTTGAAATTTAGAAGTCAAATTCAGCTTTAAAAAGATGATGATCTGTGTGTGATCTACTGACTGCTTCTTGGTAACATGACTGAAAAATTTGGTCTACTTGAGGATTCACAAATACTAGTGAGAATCACTGCAGTAACTTAATAGATACTTGGTAACAGGTTCCTTCTTGTACAGTTCATGTTAACCATTGTGGGGAATACAAAGAAATACAAAAAATAGTCTATGGCCTTAGAAAACTGAGGATATTTCTTGAAAAAGACATTCAATGCAACATGTGGAGAATCATCTAATCAACTGAGAACTGGGTATTGAAGATGAGGCAAGGTGGAAAGCAGAAGAAACCTTATCAGCGACCGACCACATAAAAATAATCAAGCTGAAATTCAACACAAGTAATCAAGAAGACAAAGTTTAAAACTCAATAGGTTCCTGTGTCTAGGCCCGGCATCAATTTTTATACCTTGGCATCATAAATAATTATATCAATCTATTTCCTCAATGTCTCTTGGAAATATTCAATATCACACTAGTGCCCTGAAATTTTTCAGTGCCAACCAGGTCTATGACTGTCCTCTATTAATTGATCAGTATGATCAATATGTAATGTTTGTAGTCATTTCTACCCTTACATCTGCTAAATTACCAAGCATAGAAGTATATTTTTAAAGTTAAACTTTAAGAAAATACATTTGTAAAGCAATGTCTAGGGCTATGACAGTAGTTCAATATCACGGTCCTAAAAAACTGGTGGTATCTAAATACACTATTAAAGCCTAGCTTATACTGACAAACCTTTATCCAGTATTTCTGAGGTAACTGCAAAAGAATTACATTTGAAATATACCTAGAAATAAGAGTATAAGAGAATTCTGCAAAGAATAAGTCAGCACAGTTAGTCTGGAGTCACCATGGCAAAAGACAAAATGGCATGGTTACTATGTCAAACGATCTGACTTTCAAAATCAAAATATCATTTGCCTTTGCTAGCTGACTATCTCAATAACAAGGGAAGCAATTATCAAATTCTTCATGTGCATTGCTATAAAATCTAGACCTTCATGGGAATTATGAAGGGCTGCAATGAAGCACTGTAAGTGACAGAACACAAAAATCACTCATTGTGACTTGGGGAGGGGGTGTAGGAACAAGTCAGCAGCAATACTTTTTAAAGGCTGAGGAACCGAACTAGCCCCAAGTCAGTATGTCTAGAGCTCAGGCCACGACTTCATGACTCAGTTCAGAAGCATCTGAGCTTTGATGAGGAGCAACAGGAAGGTGTGGCAGAGTATCTAGTAAGTTGCTCTACAGTAACTTGGAACATGAGAGTAATCGAAAAGAGGAGAGAAAGGAGTTTACTATTCAAGCTGCAGGCTGAGTGTTAGCGCTGTCTGGTATCCCAGCTCTTGGAAGGCCAAGGCAGGAGGATTGCCATGAGTTTGAGGCCAGACTGATCTACATTGAGACCTTGACTCAAAATAATAATAATAATAATAACAATAATAATCTAGCTGAAATCCAACATTAAAAAAAAAAAGAAAAACAATGTACAATGAGGAGTAACTCTGGAAAAAATGCAGACTGACTACTTCATGAGTGTAAGGATTAAAGATTATGCTTTTAAATAGACAGTCCCATACATATAAGCTGTCCTGTACACAACGACAATATATCCCCAAATGGATGAAAGAAAGGGTAGAAATGAAGCCCTGGGTGAGTCTTCTTTGCACTCATTCTTTTCTACAAGATAATGAATGTGAGAAATGTCCAATTTTTCTATTCAGCTCTGGGGGCTGAATGTTCATGGCTGTTTGATACAGTGGAGAAAGCCAAGGACGAACAGCAGAACGGAATCAGTTGAAAACACAGAAATGTACCTGTGCTCTCAATATACTGGACTGATTTATGAGTGGGTGCTTCCCAGAAAAGGAATGGAAAGGAGGAATAAATGAATAAGCAAGCATACAAGGTCCCGTAAAAATCCTAGACCCAACGTATTGACTTTCATCGTGGATTTTTACAAAGTCCTAGAATGAGACAGAATACACAAGCTGAGTCTACTTATACAAATTAGAATAAATGATTTGTAAATCACCTATCTCTCCTTTGTCTCACCTGTCGATGAGGAGTAGCACGAAAGGTTTTACTTAACCCTGTGGAAACTAATTGTAATGATTTTGGAAATGATTCCTGTGGAAAAAAGTGGAACATATATATCTTTGGACATATTTGATTTCTCATGGTATACACTTTATCTTATTCCTAATTCAATAGTTTAATAGTATGTCTACAACATTTAAAGATATATTTATGTCTTGCTTGCTCAAAACAGTGTCATGAAGCCAGTACATTTCTGAAAGGCTTCAAGATGATCCTGTTGATACTCTGACTCCTATGCCTGAGTTTCTACCATAATTAAAAATACACTGAACGTCTGGGGGCTGTTTGTATTATTTTGCTAACACTTGAAGACGTGCTGCTGGCTTAGCAGTGTGGAGTTCTAGAAGAATTCTCCATTGTCCCTTCCCCACGTACTGTGTCCCACTGCCGCGGCGGAGTTTGATAACTTCACACCAGGAGGCAGCAGGTTACTCAGCAGATCAGTTTATTTCATTGCTCTCAGGATTTCTCCTGCACTCTCTCAACTCGAGTTCCCATCCATCTCTGCCTTCCGGACACACCAGACCTGTGCCGTCCTCAACGAGCATTCCATGCGTCACCTCCCCCCACCCCTCCACACACACCCCGCTTCTTTTCTTTCTCACACTGAGCTCCCTCTTGTTCCACGCATTACCAATACACTTAAAGTATTATTTACGTGTCCACGGCTCAGAGAACATAGTTAATGTCCAATATTTTTCAGTGTTTCCCACCGAGTCACACCACTTTCCACTAGAGAAGACAATGAACCATATCCGGGACAGTTCCAAAGATCGCTGAGTAAAAAAGTAAGCCAAGAAAATTAAATAATAAAAATTGTAGTACAGGCCCCAGTAAAAAGCCGAGGGGTAAAAATAGTCAGTAATGGATTTCTCAGCTTGAGTGCTTCAGACAAAAGAAAATAAAGGGGTAGAGAATTTTATAACTTTCGTTTCTGTTCTGCTGCTGCTCCATTAACAGACAGAGAACAGGATGGGATGGCTGATGTGAGGGTGAAGCAGTGTTTGGATCTCAGGCTTCTGGGCACGAATGGTGTGGGCCACAGCGGTCCCCATGCCTGTCAGATATTATGGTGACAGCAGTGTTTACACCACCACGCCAAACAGACTTCTGGGAGAGACCTTGAGCACCAGGGCTCTGTCGCTGCTGCCTGCCACTGGGATGGCGCTCTTACCTTCTGCTGACCAAGTGTTTGTACCACCACATCCTGATTTCCAAAGGGAAGGTCAGGAGAGACATCTACCCCATAGCGCGTTCAGTAGGATGGCTCCAAGCTGCAGTTCCTCACAAACAGAAAATCATCGTCCACGTAGAGTCAAGAACAGAGTTCCACCTGGATGCTAAACAAGATACAAGGCATGTGTCACATTATGTGCTTGTCTTACTGCTGTTCTTTGTGAATAAATTCTGAAAAGGAAGACCTCCAACTACCATATTTAAGTTTAAGGAATGAGAGAAGTCATGATTTCCAATATGATCTCTATCACACAAGACAGGCTTACTGTGTATGAAAGTTTTCCATAAGTAGAATTTTACAGTCAAAGTGAATGAGCTGTATAAATCTATGTGTGTGCATTTTTACACATTACATACACGTAGAACAGATAGTAAATATTTTAAAGGACAAGTTTTAAAAGCAAACACAAACAGAATTTTCTTCACCTGTATCTTACCAAGAAATTAATGTACAAAATACGTGGAAAATATTTGAATGAAAGAGAATATGTGGGAAATGCAGAAAGTCAAAGCTTTGACCTTCATATCAATAAAACATCTTCTATAAAACTGTTGCCTTTCTGTAACTAATTTTCTCCCTAAAAAAAGAGTTAATAGCACCTGCCTCAAAGTGCTATTAGAATAAATCCATAGAAGAAATATTTTGTACATTATTGTATAAATAAGTCTGAAAGTTCTTACTAAGTAATGTGATGTGAAACAGTAATTTTTCTGTTATTTTGCAATTTCCTTTGCAACCACAAGTCTGAAAACAATAAACAACAAATATTCTCTCTATTTATAAGTAAATACTACTCTGGTCCAGTTGCATTTTTTGGAGGAAAATAAAAACATAGCTGCAACTGCTGGTCCCATAATTTTTCCAAATGTAAAAGAAAAATGACATATTTGAGAAATAGTTCATTCAAATGGGAGAGCATGTCAAAGGTGGTAGAGCTGGTAGAGTCCACTCCACCTATAGCTAAATGATAGAGTTCCTAAAAGGATATTCATAGAGATGTGAGTATTTTCAAAAATGGAGATCACTACCTTGTTTTCCAACTGGATCACTGTGAGCTCCAGTAACAAAAGGAATGAAATACAGCTTAGTGATCAAGGTCTGAAGATCCAGTAATGTGTATCTTCAGGTGTGGAGAAAGGTAAGGGCAGAGATGTAAGGACAATGGCTGCTCCTCGGAGGGAGAGTCCTGAGGCTGGTTGACTGGCTGGAGTAGACGCACTGTAGGGTCAAGCAAGGAGAAAGGAGAGCAGAGCAAATCACCAACCAAGACCTGTGTTCAGACTGCAGATGGATGTTTCCCAAAGACCCAAGAAACGCAGAGGAAGTAGACGAGCCATCTTAGAGATGATGTCCTTGCAAGATTTTCTAGCCAGGAATAGGAAGCCCCAGGACCAAGAGGCTAGAGAAGGACCTCCCGTGTCAGTAGTGGTGGGCATTCAGTTACAGGACAGATGATCAGGACCAGGTGCAGAGAGCCCGCTTAGGAGAGAAGGATGCAGCCTGAGGCGAGGTCAGGGCACTCTGACCTTTAGAGAGTCAATCCTGAGACCGACATAGGAAATCAGGGCCAAAGAGTTGGCAGACTAAAATGTATTTTTGACCCTGTTTTTGCTACATCTACTACTTTTCTTTCTACAGCTCCATTCCTTTCTAAAGATGGGTATCATTACATCGTTAAGATTTGGACTTGCTGAATCCTTTTTACCTGTATTTCTTAATTATTATAATAAGTTAGATATTATCCTTCTTGATGGATGTGGCATTGCTTTATGAGCTTTCTCAAAGTTCTTACACAAGCCTGGTGAACATTTCAGTGATTATTTAGGCAAGATACCTGGAAATTTCATCGTTCAACTCTAGTGGAACAGAACAGGACGTGAGGAAAAGTACAGGAAGGTTGAAGACTGAATCTTAGCTGAGCTCTCTCTTCACAGATGCCTCTGTCCAGGATGAGTCTCAGCCGAGAGGATATAACTGTGACTCTATTACCTGAAGCATGGACTTATATTTAAAGCCTTAAAACTGACTGTACAGTCCAATGGGACTAGCGAGTCCTGAAAGCCTCCTAAAATTTTGAGAGAAAAAAATTAATTCATGTTTGAAGGTAGATTTAAGGAAAAAAAATCTGTACTCTCAATTTTGATTTGGCAAATTCAGTCCAATCATCCAATCATACATATATACGCTATATAACATATATGACATATTTATTCTTTAAAATACAGTGGACTGCTTTTCACCAAAATAATCATAAAAATAAATAAAGTCACATGCTTATGAACATAAACATCAATATAATTATTTTCTAGAGAAAAAGATGATTACAGTATGGATACACACAGTGTGCAGTGTACAATAGTAACTCACTATAATGCCCTATAAATTCTTAGTCTGCCTTTTAATCTGTAACTGCTTTGTAACAGCACCTTTGTTTGCCAGGGAAGCAACCATTCTCTACTTTCTGTCTACAAAGCTGGGTGTCTTTCTAATTTCAAGACCAAACACTATCTCAAGTCTGTTGATTCCATGCATTCTTTCTAACCTGTTCATAGTGATCATTTAGCCATGGGCATGTGGCACATGAATAATCATTCTTAATCTCTAAGCTTGACTTCTAAGCATTTATAGAAAGTCTACAGGACTTTAAACATACCTAGTGTTAGCATAGGGATGCTAATGGCTGTCCTCTGAACAAGTTATGGATGCAGTAAATATGGTGCTATAATGCATAGCAAAGACTATTCAAGGAAAATTTCCTGGTGAGTGATTGATCAAGCTCCCATATTATACTGTTTCTGGAACAAATTATTCAGTTTTAAACTATATAATCCAATGTACTTGTCCTGGTTAAATCATCTGGAGATCTTTCCCAGTTACAATGAAAATAACTCTTAGAAAATCATCTTTAAAAGTTGAAGAGTTTTAAATTAACTTGTTGATGTTTGTAATGAAAGAATATTAAGTAATGGCAAAGATAGACATGTATGTAGAGGAGAATGATTAAAATTAAAAGTTTTTTCTAGTTTGTTAAGTATCTTTAAAAGGTTATCTTTTATGGATCACAATAAAATATCCACATATGACTATCTGCATATTTCATAATCTTATTTATTCATTAAAAACACAGAGCTTGTTTTAAGATTAATAGAAAAGAGATTATTTTTAAGGTCCTGGTGTTTTTTGACTCCACAAATAAAGTTACTCTTTGAGTCATTAAGTATATATACACTGTGGTGGTATCAAAATGCACTGAGCTTAGCTATTTGAATTTTATTTCCTGACTGCCTCAAAATTGTTTTGATGTTTATAAACCAGTAAAATAAATAATTGACATGAGCCAATCTATTAAAGTTTGATTTTTTTTTCTTTTTTTGCCAGGTAGTGCAGTACCTGCTGCTGGGAAAGTAAACATACCACACCAGTCAGGATGGCGGCCTTCAGCAGTCCTGTCAAGTTGAGCATAAAATTTGTAAATCTTCTTGCCACTAGAGCTAAATTTGGAAAATGAAATTCTATTGCTTTTTCTTCACACCCACTGGTGTGAAAATAGAAAATAAACTGTTGGGACTTTTGATAAGTGACTGCCACTGTGGTTTTTTAAAATATTTTTCTGAAATTCCACCTAAAATTACTCCTAATTAAAATTTTTTAAAATGCAACACAAAAACCATCCATTATCCAATTATGAGTACCAGCTAGTGAATATTTAATTTGACATAGGCAAATTTGAAATGATTTTCATATATTAATGGATTTATTAAAATAATCCTTTGATGATATAATTTATATTATTTCTAAATTTACACCGTTGAGTAAAAAAGACATCATGTACCTTAACTAAATAAGTCAAATTTAATGTAGAGAGTCACTATGCAGACTCATTTTGATCCCACTGATAGTCTCTTACTACTTCTTTTCTTACTATCATTCCATCCTTTATGCCATTATTTCTGGACCTGCTGGATCCCTTCTCTTTGTATAAGATTATTAAATGTTACAATAGACTATACATTAGACTTCTTAGCTTATTTAACATTATTTCATAAGCTTTCTCAATGGTTTCCATAGTGCTTGTGAACAATTCAATATACTCCAATGACAGTCAAGCAATTAACTGATGCTATATCTCAGAACAGTGCTGTTTTTGAATTTTGAAAATTAAATGATTGTTGCTATAATAAGCATACTATCTGGCATAAAGATCTTTCTCTATTTCAGTTTACTTTCTCAGAAACATTTTTAGACTGAGAATTGACACATCAAAGCATTAATATTGGTTGGAATCATAAATTACCAAAATGTTTATTTCATATAATTTGTCCCAATTTTCTCTTTCAGTCTCTTGACATTTCCTTTTGTTATTACTATAATTTCAAAGAACTGCTGTCTTTTTAAACATAGGACTGACTTAGTTCAGTTTTCTCCCAAATAAAAATAGAGATGGCTAAGCTTTCCTGTGAATGACTTTGGAAATTATTACCACACCTGAATGATGCACACAATATAAATTAAAATCAGCCATGTCATCTCCAGATCTTCAGATATTCTTGTCCTGAACTCTTCATCGTTGCTTTCACTTGATGCAGTGTTACTTTGAGACAAAATAAAACAAAACAAAAAGTTATCCACACTACCTTTGAACCATTTTAGCTCTCTTTAATAATTATTTTCCTAAAAACAAGGTCCAATTGTTTTCAGAGTTCTATTATTATTTTGTAAATATTATGTGATGTAGTTTGATTTCTCTTTTGGAGCATTTTCTCTCAATAGTATTTGCTCATGTGCATGTTTTCATTGTTTGTTCTTTCCAATTGTTCAAATGGATCTAACTCTCATCATTTGTCTTTTGGAGATTAAGGATTGTCCTTACCAAAGTTGTGATTTATATCATTAATGACCCTGTGGCAGGCATCTAACTCTTCAGATGCAAGTAGATATCAGAGAAGGAAACCTGAAAGGACTCCAGTCATCCCTAAGAACACCTCTTACGTAGTGACCTGAAGAGGGAGGAATGTCTAGAGGCACCCAGAGCTTCAACTGATTCCTGTATCCAATGGGAAGGATAGAAACTCATAGTTTACTGGAGTCCAGGGAAGTATTCAAAAAGTATGTCCTTATCAAGACAAAATTAATCCTCACTGAATACTGTTCTGATTCCATTTTTAAAAGTTTTTATAAGAACTAAATCGAACTTCCTTTAAGAGCATCTATAGGAATGCAGGTCTACCTCATACCTAATTGAGTAAATTTCACAATGTCTTGCCTAAGGAAAAGTCCATAAGGCAGAGAAGAAGTAAAATAAAACCCATAACCAAGAAAACTAACCAATCAATAGTGACCTAGAAGTGATAGGTTAAATAATAAAAATATGAATACAGTAGTTATTTAGCTACTCTTGTTATGGAAAAGCAAGAAAAATAATAAAAACACTTAATAGTCATACCGAACATGTAGGGAACGCACAATGTTAGAGATAAAATGTGGAATTCTGAGATTATATGAAAAATGTGTTACGTAGAATTAATGAAAGATATTTCAGAAGAAAAGATGATAAACTTGAAAATCTACCAGTGGAAATTATCCTCAATGAACTGCTAAGAGTAAAAGAAGTTAAGGACTATACAAACAGATCATAATTGACAGGTGGGCCAACTTCAACCAACCCAGAAGGTTGTGAAATTTCCATCTAGCATAAGTTTCTTCTCGGCACATATATCTTATGGAGTGTGTTTGTTGGTGACAAACTGACTGGGTACATGTGAAAAATTCAAAACAACCAGAAGAGTAGAGAAAGAAAGCTGAGTGGAGATCACTGATACACAAAAGAGTAAAACCTAAGAGAAAGACAGTGGGAAATGAGTGATGGTATAAGATTTTAGGCATAAAATTCTTAGGAAAAACAAAAGGGGGAATTCCAAGGAAAGTTTAAGAATATGAGAGGTTATATAACAGCACATATTAAAGATATTAAAAGTTTAAAAAAAATACCCTGGACAACTTTATGAAAATCAATACGACAACTCAAGTGACAGTTTAGGTTTGCTGAGATACATAAAAACCAATGCATACAGTAATTCACTCAAGTGGAATCAGACAACTTTAATCATCTTATATGATGAATTTATAGCAAAAAAAAAGAAAACCCTTCCTATATCAAGGACAAGAATTAGCATGTCAAGATAGCTTTGATCATGCATTCTCTCAAATATTTAGGAAAAATATAATAGTATATTTACAGAACATCTTCCTGAAGTTGAGGAGGAGCAAAGAGAGTATCTACAAATGCATGTCATGAGTCAAGCTCCACACTACTACAAACTCAGGAAAAACTACAAACTCAGGAAAGGAAAACTACAGCTTGATACACTTTGTGAATATTCTTTGTGGGCCACACTGAGTAAGTGGGATGGAGGCCAAGGCACATATATCATAACTCTTAAGAAAATTTTAACAGAGAAATTTTACTACAAATAAAATAATATCACTATCAAGTGAAATTTATGACTAGTGATATATAGTTTCTTTTACTTTGACAGCATATTCAGCTGTAAGCTTTCCAAAGGCAACATATTTTTAGTGACAATAACTAATGTTTGAAAGACTGGAGGTAAACAGACCTCAAATTAATATATACAAGTTCAAGGGCCTAAAAAATATGATAATATGAGCTATAAATCCTCCTTAAAAATTACTTATTTAATTTTGACAAATAATTCCTCTTCTACTTATATATAAAATTATCATAATATTAATTTCATAAAATATAGTACACAATCAAGTAGCTAATACTAAATAATTGGTTATATTATATTATTCATGTAATACTATGTATTACTAGGCAAATGGTCAAAAGTATTCCAAGAAAGAATTTTTATTATATATTAATAAAAGACAAATTATACATAGCATCTAGAATATGGTCTCAGGTATTTGAAAAATGATTGGAAGACACTGGAAAAACTAAAACAAAGCATATTTCTAGCTAGTGCTTTGAGTAAGCTTCATACACTTTTGTGAGTTTTTTCTTTACTATGCAAATATCTACAATAAACATTTATTAGTGTTATGAACATTATAGAATCCATAAAAACTATTTTCTTAATAAAAATGTTTGCTTAGCATTCCTCTTGTTCATTTCTCCTTTGCTTGCTGGGTGGATTGTAGTAGATGGTGTGTTTTTAATTTAATGTAATAAAAGTGCACATGCCTTGGGGTATTTCATTTTATTATTTTCACCCATGGGGCCCTTACCTCCTTGTTAAGTTTTGCTAAGAAAGAACAGTCAGCAATACAGAGAAAATTCCTTGCCCAACAAAGGAGGGGCATGGATGGTAGCTAATGCCCTTCCCTCTCCAGTGCCCATGAATTTTGCAAGTTTTAAGTGTCAGGAGACATATTTCACACAACAAAAGGAAGAGTTGAAATGGCCTAGTGAGTATGCAAAACAAACCTACTTTCCAAGAAAGGCGGGCTTGGGGAATTCTGCAATTAGATATTCTGGATCTTCCAAGACATGGGAAGTGACCAAGACAACTGGAATCCAAGCAGTAGAAAGAGTCATTTTATGCTTCCCCAGAGGAAAGAAGGTAGTGGCTTCCCACAGTCAAAGACTCTGTGACAGAACACCAAAAATACAGAAAGGAAAAGCCCATGATTATTGTGCTGGTTGCCTAGCTGCTGGTTGTGCTGTAGTTTATCTGTCCCACAGTGGGCCGGAGAAAAGAACTCTCCAAACCTCAGTTTCCCAGCTGAGAGTGCACCAACACAGTGATTTGAAATTTTCACAGTTTTCTGAAGATTAAATGAAAATATCAAAAGTACCAGGCCTCCTATTAGGCTCTACTATCACAGGTCTTACCATGTGACATTCTCTGGCATGGCCTAAAACTGTATGAAACTATTCTGTCTCTAAAAATGGTTCAGCAAGCTGCAGCAGCCCACCAACATACAGTACCGAACACGTGAGGATGTTAATTCATGAGCGCAGTTTCCTTTTGAGCCATATAGAGGACATTTTGTCACTTCAAAGTCATCTGCAGGTATCATTAGAAGACGGCTTAACTTTACAGTTTAATAACTCTTCCCAGACTCTTCTTATACCCAAGAGTGGCACAAAATGGTGACACTGCCTCAGATAAACTCTCTAATATAAAGCTATTTGGTGCCACTGTTTTTAAAAGTTTCACTAAGTAGTTTCATGTTTAATTGCTCTTGGTTATGATGATGTAAAATAAGATTTTCAAAATATACTGAAAAGCTATAAGGACAAAACATGAACATATTCTCAG
The DNA here is from genome assembly GCA_004026965.1 of Petromus typicus. Taxonomy (NCBI): domain Eukaryota; kingdom Metazoa; phylum Chordata; class Mammalia; order Rodentia; family Petromuridae; genus Petromus; species Petromus typicus. The sequence continues at coordinate 21,809 of PVIR01015387.1, forward strand.
AAAATATTTTGGTATAAAATTTTAGCAAATGCGCAGTAGCTGCTACACATTGTCTCTGTTGACCAATCTGGGCTAAGAGGTCAGTGTAGACTCCTAAAGCTTAAAACTGCTGGTAGATCACAGGACATCAGACATACTTGTCTTGTGTTCATGAGGGTGACCTCTCTGTGTATATTCCCCTTGAAATATTCCTATTGTTCCACTGTGGTTAGGATGTACATTAAAATGATAGTCAGCTGGTCTACCCAATCCGAAATGGAGAGTTAAAAGTAACTGATCTACACCAGGTATGGGGATCCAAATGTGTTTATATGCTTCTAGGTGTGCAGAAATCAAGGATAGGTATCTGGATCCGATGATTTTTTAAAGATAACTTAAATTCATTCATTCATTCATTCACTGACAATGACCAGCCTTCACTAAGATACCTCTGTAGTGCTTTCTTAATGACATTATATAAGGAATGAATTTTGTTTTCAAAGAGACTCTGTGTCTGTGTTTCCTTAAGTCATTGTGCCTAATGACTGGATGTTCTGTATGCTGGATTTTTGCTTAACCCTCTCATGATTTTATCTGTTTGGAGGAGCAGAAAACAAAAGTAAGAGTTTTGAAATATATGTAACCAACTGTCTGCATAGGAATATAAAAATAAACTAAATGTACATACATGCTAAATATTAATACAATTTTTTCTATTTTTTATCAGCCAATAAGAACTGAGCCTATCTATTTATGATTAGTGATGCTATAGGAACACTTTTGAAGATGTTGGCTAACTTATTAATGTGGAAGAGGCTTGTCATATTGCCGGTGGCCACCCCAGTTTGAAGGGTATTGGTTCCATTCTGATCCAGCCTACAAACCACATCACTGTTTGAAGATTTTTCAGAACTGCTAGGACCTCAAACAGATGCATGAAAATATGAAAGGCAGTTCTTGAAACAGAGTAGGGAAGTCATGTGCCTTAGACACATGTAGGGACATGTCTTGATATAAAGAGCAGGATGGATAGTTTTGAAAACAAATCTACTTGCTGTGTTATACGAGCTGGAATTATTTTTTCTCCTTTTACAGTATTAAATCTTTTTCTTTCCTGTTCCTCGAGATCATTTAAGATAACAACAATGGGATACTTACTATGCATGCTGTAGAGGCAAATGTGAGAAGTAGCTATAGTAAACATAAAGAATTAATCATTGTCAGGAAACCAGCTCATGTCCCTGTCCTTTGGAAATGAATCTGCCTCAGTCCCTTGGCTGTTCAAAGCAGTGGCTGTTTGTCAGGGTCATTGTGTCCAAGTTTTAACTAACACTGTGTTTCTGATACAAGCAAAAGTGGTTCCCAAGGCCTGTGCTTTATTTATTTATTTCTTTAACCATTCTCACAATCTGAACAGCTAATATGAAACACCAAACAAGCACTAATGGAAAATTGATTTGAAAATCAATTAAGCAACCAGCTCCATTGAGAAGAACACAGGGAGAAGCTTCACCCACTGCTTCTATCCCCAGAGGAAATCTCTGCTGTGTTTCCCTGGCTTTAACCCAAGTGCTAACGCACGATGCACCCACAAATCAAAGAAAGCCCATTTGGAAATTGAGGTGTTGGATACAGAGGGACGACTCCACCAAAGGACGCTGATTTCACAGTGATGACAGGTAAAATGACTCCAGCCTGAGCAGGCTTAATCCAAGGAGGCCTTATGAGAGATGTGATCAAGGACATCTACTCATGTATGGCCTGCCCTTCCCTCTCCAGTGCCCATGAATTTTGCAAGTTTTAAGTGTCAGGAGACATATTTCACACAACAAAAGGAAGAGTTGAAATGGCCTAGTGAGTATGCAAAACAAACCTACTTTCCAAGCAGTTTTCATTTAATGGATATTTTAAATTGACAACAGATGATGCAAAGAATCTATTTATGGGCATTTTAGGGCAGAAAAAATCTAGATCCTTGATCAAAGTCTTAAAAATAATAGCCACACAGATGGCAAAATAATAAAAGTACTGAATTAAGTGCACTCAAAAACTGAACACTTACAAATACTTATGAAGTGTTGCATTCACACCAGACCTGATGCCAATGTTTTCAAGATGGTCATCTAACTTTCCCGACCTTTAATGAGACTGGGAGAATACCCAGCCTCCCTGTGTCCCACAGGAACCTGAGGCTTGGAATGGTGCCATTGACTTATGCAAAATGATGCAGTGAGGAAGCATTAGTCATGACTAAATCTGTATATTCCAGCTCCAGAGTTCACAGTCTTAGACAATATCCTAATTTGAGTCTATTTTTCATTATTTTTTGGGGAGGGGGAAGATTTAGAGAAAACATTGTCCTATTAGCTCTAAGATACCATTCTAATTCTAGCAAAGGACATGTGAAAATAATCTGTAATCAAGTGACTCTGTTGACATTAAATCAGTGTTACCATGGTGAAAATTGGTAATGGATTTTTTCTCAGTCATATTCCTAGAGACTTTGTTTGCAAAATGCCAAGGAACTATGTTAAGATGTACATCACCTTTGAGAAAAGGAGTAGAGACCAATATATTTTTAAAATCTTAAATGTGCTTTTCAGAGGCAAATTAATGTCATATGTAGACAGCAACTGAATAAGACATCCATTTCCCACATATATAAAGTGGAGAAAATTGCTTAACCTTTCTAAACCTATTTCCTTATCTGCACACATGTACAAATCTCCTACAGTCTCACAGTCTCATGAAGCATTGGAAATGCCTGTGAATGGAAGTTCTCTGCCACCAGTGACAGAGCAAGTCCTTGGGTCCCATCCCCCACGAGACACAAATAGACAATTAAATTTGAAAAAATCTGCTTGAAAACATGAGGGCCCTAATAAGACCATGAGGAATGACTGGATGAGAAAGGTGCAATCAGGGAAACCCAGAGAAATATACTCAACAATTCAGACCTCTCTGGTGCACGAGCATTCTGAAACCCAGCAGCTGGGCAGATGAACCCTGACAGGGACAGACCCTTGAGGATAAGAGGATAGAATTTGGAAGTAGGGACCCCTGTGACTGTGAGTTCAGAACCCTCTGTTTATGCAGCAGGGTGAAGACAAGAAAAGGAAAGAAGAGATTTTACAAGAGTTGCAGTTCTGATTGGATACAGGAAATCTGGGCTTGCTTGAGAGCCAAAGATCAAGGTCAGTACGGAAAGAAACCAGACCTAGTGAGATTTTTGAATGTTGAAAATGCTTTAACTCTTGATATGGAAGGTAATTATGAGAGTTATTGGCTTCATGACTACTCGTTGACTTGTGTACTTATCATTTACATAATTTACTAGTTATGTATCTCAATAGAGTATTGTTTAAAACATTTATTTTTCTGGAAACAAAAACAAAAATCACAAAAATCTTCAATATTCTCTGCTATGTTGCAATCTTATTCTGTCTGTGGTGTTTTCAGTATTTTGCCAGTAATGTATATGTCTTACCAGTGATATACATGTAATACCAAACTTTTCTTCCTCAAGTTTAATTGTGTGCACACCACTTACTTTTTCACAGAGAAGTAGGTTTTGGAACATTAATCATTTTCAGCAAATGGAATTTCCCTCTGTTTTTGTCTATTTATACAAAAACAAACAAACAGAAACTGTGCAGCTTCATAGTTACATTGCTATATTCCAAAGCAACCAGTCATTTGAATCAATGTAAATACCTTCCACTCTGAATCCAGGCTAGGTTGGCTGCAAGGTGATGGGAATAGTTTTAATATTCCCTCAGCTAGATTTATCTATAAAAGATTTCTTCTCCTAACTCTAGACTCTTCATCTGCCTTTTCTTTAGAAAACTTACAGTTCCTTTCTCTGCCCTATGGAGATGAAGACCTTTTCTTCTAAAGTCTACAAGTTTTAAAATTCAGGAATGTGTATGTAAATTGATACCAGATATCAATGCATGTAGCACTGTAATAATTAAACCAAATCTGCTTTGCCTACCTACAAACGTTTTAGATTTCCTGGAACAGCAAAACTATAAAACATAATAAGCAGGCAGAACACAACATATGAGTCAATAAACACAGCTTTGATTTCATGTATCATTGTCTTGATGAAAAAAATCTAGAAATAGTAGATGAATTGAAAAAAATTTGGAGATGTTCTGACACTTTCCTACCATGAAGCAGAATTAATCTGTATCTATTCATCTCTCTGACTCAGTCTCTCTTCTTTCTTTCTTCACTTTGCACATATGAATTTTTTATGTAACAAAGTATTTTACCATGAGTAAATATGCACAGTAAACTGACAATTTAAGGCAAGCATACTTTTTTTTTTTTTTTTTTTGAGACAGGGTCTCGCTTTGTGGTTCAGGCTGGCCCTGAGCTCAGCCTCAAACTCACAACATAGCAATCCTCCTGCTTCTGCCTCCCGAGTGCTGGGATTACAGGCGTGAGCCACCATGCCCGGCACTGTGGTACATGGTACTGGTTGCTGCTGGGCGTGACTCTCCACGCCCAGTATGGTATGTGGTGACCGGAGATCAAACCCAGGTCCTTGCGCTTGCAAGACAGACGCTGGAACCACTGAGCTAAATCCCCGGCTCCTAAGCCAAGCATACATTTTAAGAAACTTTTAGTAGTAGACTTTTGCATAGTTTTTTCACGCTTTTGCTCACTCAGTGTTCAGCACCTCAGACAGGATCTGCTCTATCGTTTTCTGACAGTAACTCCATTCCTCTTCTGACTCATTTCTTACAGGAGTGCTCATCTTCATCTAAATCCTGCTTCCTCAGTGTAGGCAACATCGCTCACCTTTGATAAGTCCATCTGCCCATTGCATGCAGCTGTAATACTTTATGAATGTCTCCTAAGGGACTCTTTTCCCTAGGATGGATGTATTAATAATCAATGGGTCACATCTCTTCCATCTGTCACGTCAGTTTCTTTGCTTTCCTATCAGGAATCTACCAATGGGTTGCACAGGAATCAGAGACTCTCTCTTTGGGTTTTGTTAAAAATATCATCTCACTCCATGAAGAATGGCTGCCATTTCAGAATTAGCCAGCAATAAATGTTGGCGAGGCTGCAGAGAAGAAGGAACCCTTCTCCACTGTTGGTGGGACTGTAGACTCGTACAACCCCTGTGGAGATCAGTTTGGAGATCCCTCAGAAAGCTAGGATTGGAGGTCCCGTTTGGTCCAGTCATTTCTCTGCTAGGTATGTAAACAAAAGAATTAAAAGACTTATCCCACAGTGATATATGTGCACACATGTTTATTAGCAGCTCAGTTTGTGATTGCTAAATCTTGGAAACAACCCATCCACTGGAGACTGGATAAAAAAGCTGTGGTTCTTCTACAGAATGGAGTATTACTGTACCATAAAAATGATGTTTGAATCATTTATACTTAAATGGACAAACCTTGAGGATATCCTCATAAGTGAAATAAATAGGTCACAGATAGATAAATATTGCATCTTTGGTCTGGTTTGAAAAAATAAAGATCTAAATGAGTTCTAGAATTGTATGTTATATATTATGAAATAGAAAATACTCAAAGTAAAATAGGGTGAATGGGGAAAAATAATGAGATTATAACAAAAAAGAAAGGAAACAAAGTTTATGTATATAGAGGTGAGGGGTGGTAGGGTGGGTAGGGCTATGGGAAAAAATGAGAATTAAGTTGTATCATATACTGGTACAAATTCTCATTGTTGAGTGCAATCATGATGTGTATATGTAATGTACCAATAAGGATTTCAATTTTAAAAAATACCGCTCTATTAAATCCTTCACTAAGCAAGCAGGGCTGTATCTAATGCCGGTGGGATGTTGTTGTCTTTTCTTAAAAAGAAAGAGAGAAATCAATGCGTGTTTGTTCAATAACAGAGTAAGAAAGAGAAGAGAACACATCTGCAAACAGCAGGTGAAGCTTTCAATTTGGAAAGTGATCAGAGGATCGGTTTGCGTTCAAGGGCAGCCCTCGTAGTTTACACTGCCACCAGCAGGGAAGAGACGCAAAGGCCGCTCCTCTTCATTTCAAGATTTACACATCTGCACAAACCTTCCTGACACCTTTACTTAGATTTGATTCTGAAAACAAGTGATGAGATCCATTCACCTTTGATTTTCAGCAGTCTGCCTTCTCTTGTTGGATGCTTCTGGTTGTATCTTAGGATGAAATTTCAAACTGAATTCACAATAAAGAATGGCAAACTTTAAAATACAAGTGTAACCTAGCTCTCAAGAAGAAGAAAGTCCCCTTAGTATTGATAGAGTTTCTACTTGTGCCAAGCCCTGCAGCAGACATGGGGAACGCAAACAGATTATGCAAAATTAGGAATGTTAATGAGGTTAAAATTGAACTGAGGTTATTCCCTGGAAAAGCATAATACACTATAGAATGTCAGATATTCCATCCTCTCCAAGTATACTGCGAACCAAAGCTCTTCTGTCAAAGTAACACAAGAAAACAAAACTCGCCTAAACTGTCTTTCTGTGGCACTGAATTTTCCTTGAACACACATGAATCATATAAGAACCAGGGGGAATCATTATTCCAGAGAGAAGTGAAGAGGGAGAGACGGCTGTGCATCTTCTCCAAATGTTCACAGCCATGAAAAATAGCCAGTTGGGCTCTGAATAAATGTGTGAACTGGATGTTGATTTTCTTCCTGCACAACATGGGGGCATTATTTTGTACACAGCACTGATCCCCAAAGGCAGTCTGGTTTCTTGTTCTTACAATAAGCGAGCTAGTGATTTGAGCTCGGGAACTCCGACAGTGATTCCTATCACTTCTACACGTTGAGCAGCGGCCTGGCATAGCGTGTTCACCTTGTTCATGTCCAATAAATATTTGTCAATGGGATTTATTTCTTCTGAATGTCTCTCCCCTATTTCATATATGTATTTCTGGTGCATAGACAGCGAGCACTTTTAAATATGAATGAGACATAAATAATCTGTTAGAGACATAAACATCAGACAAGCATATAAATCTTTCTTCTCAGAGTTATTATGATATAAGCTGAATGTAGAGTACAGGAAGAAAAGAGGAGATTTCAAGTCTTGTGTAGCTAAGGTATTGATGATCCTGGCAAGGAGCATAGAGCATAGTCGAATTGGAAGAAATGAAAACTTAATATATGGATTATCTATACAGATATGGGTAGTTTATAACAAACAGAAAATTGTGAACAGTTATGGAAGGAAAGGTAATTTTGAGTTTTAAATATTTTTAATTTTAAAATATTTCATTGAAATTTTCTCTCAATTTTTTTTTTTAATTTTTAAAAAGTTTTGGTAAGTTTTTTCTCAAAGACTATTAAGGTTTTGTTGCTTCCAACAAGAATGCACATAATATTTTGACATAACACCGGGCACTTACTTAAACCAAAAATATTCTATCCAATATACCAGGTTATTATTTGTAGTTATATAATAGTTTTTTGTTTGTTTTTTGTTTTTGAGACAGGGTCTCACTTTGTAGTTCAGGCTGGCCCCAAGCTTACTTTGTAACCCAGGTGAGCCTGAAAGTCACAGCAATCCTCCTGCCTGAGCCTCCAGTCCCAGCCCCGTGGTATGTGGTACTGATTGCTGTGGGTATGAGTCTCCATACCTGGTATTGTTATATGTGATTACCAGGTATCAAACCCTGGACCTTGAACTTGCAAGGCAGGCACTGGAACCACTGAGCTAAATCTTAGGCCCAAGTTATCTACAAGTTTAAAGAGTTATTGGATTATTCCTTAGTATTTAATTTATTCTTCAATAGAAACTTAAGATAATAGAAGAAATTAATTCATCAGCATAAAATGTCCCTGATATAGAAAACTCTTTTTTGAAAATTAAGACGTCTTTTTATGTGATCTAAAATCCATTGTTTCTACTACCAGCCATATAGAAAACTTTCACGATTTAAATAATTACACGTGTCCCTTGATATGTTTATGTTTTAAAATAAATCACAATTACAATCTCTTACAGCTGTTTTAGAAATACAAGGTGTTGTGGGAGATATTATTTTATCAGGATACTGCTATACCAGTCTGAATCATGTCCACCCAAAATTCACACGTTGCAGATTTTGGGTTTTGTTGTTGTTGCTGCTGTTGTTATTGTTTGGTACTGAGGACCAAACTCTGTACCATGTGCTTGCAAAATAAGTGTCCTGAACCACTGAGCTAAATACCCAGGATTCACACGTGGTATGCACATGTTGGACCCCAATACCTCAGAAGGTAACTTTGCTTGGAAATCAGTTCATTACAGGCACAGTTAGTTTTTGTACAGTCACAATGAGGTAAATGGAACCTCTTCAATATTGCAATGTGATAAGAAGTGTGTATTTTGATCATCGGCCCCTATTCTTGACCCACAGCATGTACAATCATTTTAATTTCCTCCATGCCATGGCAATAAGACCTATGCATAATTCCTTGGATTCTGAAGCTAAAGATGAAGGAAGTATCTTTCACAGTTTATAGTAATTCCCTCCTAGGGACCCAAAAGTTCACATTAGCGAATTGATTTTGGAAAGCTTCTACAAACATGCAAGCTGGGGAGCCAACCACGTGATTAGAAGCTTGAAACCTCTAGTCTCACTTTCCACAGTCCTGTCAGAATCTCAGCCTTGCATTTCTAGACTCCAAAGATAAAAACCCAGACATTTCTGCTGTTTAAACCATTGAATGTGATTCTTTGTTACAGCAGCACTAGAAAGTTGACATACCTTCAAAAAGTAGTTAGTAAATAATATGTTCTAATATTCAAATACTTTGCAGTCACTCGGGAGCAACTCTTTTAAAAGAGTGTTAATAAAACAATCAAGAGTGAGCCAAAGGATCATTTTTCTAAGACTGATAAGATCACACAGGTTTCCAAGTCAACATGACACGGATTCTGAGGTCTGATTTCCATGGGAACCAGCAATTTGAAAGAAGCAACAGGTGGAAATAATTAGTTTCATGTCACCTTGAACTGTAGAGTAGTATTCACAAATACATTAGAACCAAAACATTCTTCCAGTAAAAATATGCAGCCTTGTGTGAAGATAAAGAGAGTTGAATACTCAAGTAGTTGAGTTTGAAAAACATCTACCTTTACAGATCTCATCAGGTTTTTCAAAGAAACTCTTATTCTTGCTTGTTGGCTTTTATGAATTCTATTTCTGCATGTTTATCCCCAAAATACTAATAAGATACCTAAAAATAAACCTACATCTAGTCAATATCCAAATTGCAACAACAAAACTAACCTAAAATATGAATACAATCTTGGGCCAATTGCGGAAATTTTACAAATAGTTTCTACTTTTACTTATTTATGACTAATGTCAAAATTTAGAATTATATATACACACATTTGAGAGACAACTTTGGTTTAGGATCTTTGCTTTTCTTTACCTTGTGAATTAGTGTAGTAGTTTGGAAAACAAGAGTCAGCCTTTACAAATAATGAAAATTTTAATGATGAGTCAATGCATGCTACAAAGATCCGTGCCCCCAAAAAACCTTGGTGTGATTTTTTTTCCTGTACTGAAGGAAAGCATTAAATAGATTAGATAGAAATTATACAGATTTGCTGTTTTTCCAAACAGAAAACAGATGACAAATTTAAATGGTAAATGGAAGACAGCCTATTGAAGAAATTATTAACAATGGACAGATTTAAGAGAAGCAGCAATGGAACTGTGTGTTCTCTCTCAGCAGAGTGGAGGAGCTCTGTGAGTGTAGGTGAGAGTCCGTTCACCTGGGCCCTGGGCTAGAGTAGAAGAATAGACTGCTGAAATCTCAGACTCTGTCGAGTGAGAGAAAGGTGAATACACATTGTGAACTCTCTCTCCTCTTTTCTTTATGTTTTATTGGATTTCCCAGGGTAAAGGGAGCCCAAGGGAAGTATTCCAAAATACCAGCCTCCAGGGGCACACAGCAGGAAACAAAGGAGCAAAGAATGGGGCCAGAAGGCTCAGTGCTGTATTTAGAAAAAGATGTCATTGAAAATACTCCTCACTGAAATCCTGCAATATCATCTTTATGGAGGCCCGTTGGGAAGAAGTTCCCACAAGTCTCCTTACCAAAGTAATTTTGCTCATTTTGTATTTCACCTTATCTAATTGTCTTTGTGAATTGGTTAACTAATTACTTTCTTACTTGTTTTGGTGAATAGAAGCTTTCAAGTTAAATCTGTGCCCTCTGTCTAGTAAAATATGAAGAGTCTTATGCCATCCAAGAGATGTACGATGTGTTCCTGTATCTGTTTTTAATTACCTCATTTTCAATTTCCCCCAATTTGTCACTTGTTTTGACATAGTATACACACTGTGTGGGTAACTGGAACCTCTATTTTGCTTTTTATTTAGCTTTCCATGGTTCTGTAACAAAGCCATGTAGCCTCTTTGGTTTCTAAACAGAGCTGGAGGTTGGAGATCTGAGAACAGGGCGTCAACAAAGTTGATTTCAGATGAAGGCTCTTTCCCAGCTTCTTGCTCACTTTGTAGCTATAACTGGAAAAAGAAATAAAAGGGCAATGAGAAAAGCAGAAGGGAGGTGGGAAAGGAGAGGAGAGAGAGGAAGGCCAGCTCTCCAGTGCCTTTTCTTATACAGACACTAAGGCCACTATGAAAGCTCCACATTCATGACCTCATTTGACTCCGTATATAAAGGATAAAGGCTTCAGCCTAAGAGATTTGCATGATGTTTTAATTTCAAGTCTTTAAGATGCAGAGCATACTTTCAAAATATGGGACATAGACAGATGAAAATAACGATTTTGTTATTTACTGGTATCAGGAGGTACATGGCAAATCCAGAGATCACACATATGGAGGTCAGGGAGACACAGAGAGAGAACCTATCCATGGCCAAGTCTTCACTGGGTATGAAAGTTATCCAAACACATTATCACAGAGAGCTCTAACTGATAGATGGAAAAACCAGGTGTGAGTTCCAGGCCGTGACACAATGAGATATCATCACTGCAAGTATCTGCCGTCTCCTTGGTACTGGGTGGTCAGTCACTGGCTCTTCTCTGGCTGTCTCCTAGGAAGATGGAAGTAGAAGATACATATTTACATCAACCACATTCAGGAGCTGGGAGAAGGTGTAGAACTGCAAACTGTCCTGAGTGTTTGGACTCTACTTCCAGTAGAAGAAAGTCTAACATATTCAGAACATGTGCCAATGAAAATTGACTCAAGGGCCACAAATGTTCAGTCCATAACAGGCAGCATGTAGAAAAGAGAAGTTCTTAAGCAGCTTGAATTTAACTTGACACACTGTGAGGAGATATGATTGCTCAAAGCTAGGCAGCAGTGTCATAAATTAGGATTTATTATTTAAGACAATGGGGTGTGTTAATACATTTTAAATACAAGACGTTGACTCACATTTATTAAAATAGACTTATTTTGTGGAAGAGTGTAATTTGTTTCAAAGACCCTGTCAGTCAGAGTGTTATTAACGCTCAACATAGAAATAATAAAAGAATTGAATGTTTGTTTTAGATACTAGAGGACCATTTTCTCCTGAAAGACATAATCAAGAGGGTGAAACATGATAATTAATTCTAACAAGAATCACTGGTCATTACATGTCTGTCACTCAGTTTTCTTCTAAGATAGGTTGGTGGAAGAAAAAACAAGGCCAAATTAACAGTGTATAATACAAATAATAATACAAATAAAAAATCCAGAAATAATTCTAACGGTGGTACTCTAAAAGTCTCATAAGACTCATACTCCTGAATATTGATGTGAAATATATTTAAAAATTTTATTCCAGGGGCCGGGGAGTTAGCTCAGTGGTTCTGGCGCCTGTCTTGCAAGTGCAAGAACCTGAGTTTGATCTCCAGTCACCACATACCATATTGGGTGTGGAGACTCACGCCCAGCAGCAACCAGTACCACATACCACAGTGCCGGGCGTGGTGGCTCACGCCTGTAATCCCAGCACTCGGGAGGCAGAGGCAGGAGGATTGCTATGATGTGAGTTTGAGGCTGAGCTCAGGGCCAGCCTGAACCACAAAGCGAGACCCTGTCTCAAAAAAAAAAAATAAATAAAAATTAAAAAAAAAAAAAAATTATTCCAAGGAAAGAATATCTTCTCACCAGAAATAAAGTTGAAATTTAATACAGAGAGCTGACAAAATTAAGGAAGTAGCAACTCCATAGAATATATCCTACTTTGTCTGATTTTTATAGAAGATTATTTTTTAAATTTGGTTTATTGGTTCATTTTAGACATACATTATGATCGCATGCATCATTGGGAATTTGCACCTGTACATAATATGTCATATTTCTGGATTTTCTCATTCCCTACCCTCTCTCCCATTCCTCCACCTCTCATTATTTCCAAAAGCTTTGTATCCATTTTTACCTTCTTTTCTCCTGATTTTTCTTTCCCTTCTTTCCTTTCTCCCACACCCTTTCTTGCACTTTCCCTTTGCCCCTATTCTTCCTATTTCACATTATCTATTATACAGAAACTTCTTGATACAGGTTAAGCTTGCAGTAAAACTGATCTGTATTAAATGATTAACTGAGAGGCAAATTTTCAGAAGATCTTCTCTTGAACGTAGAATGTGTTACTTTTTCTTCTTTTTTATGTGCGCTTTAAGTGATAATGCTTTACTGATGAAATGATTTTTGTCCAAATTTTATGTGGAAGGGCTCTTGGCACAAATCTGTGATGAGAGAAAGAAATCAGTAAATGCCTCTGGGAGGCTGGAGAGGCAGCTGCAGAAAGAGGTTCCAATGTATTGGGATTATGGAAACTTTGTAAAACACTCTTGACGGAGATGAATTCCTCAACTTTCAGATGCCTGCCTACTTCAGGGCATGTGTGAGTAACAGAAGGATACTGGTGAAACCGAAAAAAAGGAAAATGCCTTATCATTGGGTAATTACTATAATATGATATTAAAAGTTCCATAGAAAACTCTTATCAAGATAATTTTAAAATATTAAAATGTTGGATAAACATGATAGCAGTCCTTGTCCCTAGCATAATATACAGTGTCAAGGATATGGTAGATAGTGTCTGGGAAAAACTTGTAAAATTGAGTGTCACTAATGAATAAATAAAACACCAGTTTAAAGGAAAGTGAAGAAAAATTGTGTCTAAATAGAAACTTTTAATAATCATTTGAGTCCTTAGGTACATCTATGTGTCCAAAACTAGTCGTAATACCTTACTACAGCTACAAGGAAAGAGTAAAAATACAATGAATAGTATTATAATGTTTTTTGTCACAAACAGACAAGTAGTTGCTGAGAAAGAGGGATTGAATTATCTAGATAAATTTTTTTTGGTAAATGGGAGTTTAAGTATTTTCCTTTGTGAGCTCTAATGTGACCTATTATTTACTTTCTAGATAAGAAAACAAAATATGTTTAATGCCAACAATAATAATATCCAGAGGAAAGTGGTGAAGTGAGAATACTCTTGCCTGGCTTTGCCATTTAACTTCTCCTCTGAGAATGAGAACAAATTAAGTTCTGCGTCTACATCATGGATTTTCAGAGAACAAAGTATGGTCATTATCCAAACATAGAAATGTCCTTGGACATAACACGAGGGGGATTAAAGGAATAATGATAGGCAGACAAGAGACAAAGAAAAGTGCAGTTTTAAAACTGTACCTTGTGAAGATGGTGACTATAGGTGGTGATTAGAATTACCCAAGGTTACCCATGTTTGCACTCCATATCTTTACTCTTTAGGCTTATTTACGCTCCCCAGGTTTTTGTTTTGTTTTGTTTATTTGTTGTTGTTTTTGTTTTTAATTTCAGGCCCATCACACCCAAATCCTTTGAAGATACTAAGTTCTCTAGGTTGATAAAGTAAATGAGTCGCACTGAACCTCTACTGTAGATAAACTCACAGATTTCCACTGCCCAAGCTACAGCAACATCCCAGGTGCCTACAATATTAAGCCTCAGTCTCAGGTCTGCTTTAATTCTGATCTATAAAATTTTTCTGTACCTCTCACAGAGACATTTTGAAATTTTCTTTCTGTGACAAGACTCTAACCAGTGGGTCAAAATGAAGTAACACCTACTTTTTGGGGTGAATATTTGGACTCCATCTGTTAAAAATAAGCACTAACCAATTCTAGCATTACTATTCAAATTTTAAATAACATTTTTATTGTTATTATTATTATCTAGCATTGGATGACTACTTAATATATATTGCTCATAATACTACTCATAATTTTAAATGTCATTTTTATTAATAATAATGATTTTCACCTCAGAACTGTCCATCATGTTCAGAACAACTAATGTGTTCAATAAAGGACCAAATACTTTTGAAAAAGCAAAATTATCAAATGGACTTTAAAAAAAAAATCAACACCTTTCACAGTAAATACAGAGGATATAATTGAATGTGCTGTAATGACAAATAGAGGAACGTGAAATAAAAAGAGACATTTTGTACGGTTACAAAAAGAGGGAAAAACTTCACATGCAATGTGGTCTGAATCAATCAGGAGACTTAATGGAACAGGGAGACCTTGTTAAAAGCAAAATCAATACTCTGACAGGAGAAAGAGTCTCACTCATTTTAAAGTGAGGGGATGGTTAGATGCAACAAACTCGAAGATATGCAGCACTGTTAGGAAATACAATCATGATTTGCCCAAAGAAGACAGTATAGGCCACTGAACTTGTGTTACAACGGCTTCCCCCAAATCCAGACAAAATGACATAAGGAAGTGACATACAGCAAAAAAAGACTATAAAGGGGCTCAGTTTGGGTTGACAGAGATGTAGCACCCAGCTGTGGCCATTTGCTTGATACTAGATTACCTAACTGCAGTTTTCGATCCTGACTGTCAACCACTGGCTTTTCTCGGATCGCCAGCCATTCTGACAAACCACACAGTGAATGCTGGGGCACAACCCCCGAAGGAGACACGAAACCAGCTCGTGGAAGGCAGAACCTCAAGAGGGACATGGAAACTACTCCATCCACAGCACCCAGGAGAAGAGCAGCAAGTCGCTTCCCTGGTGGAAAAGCAGCTGTTTGAGAGGCTGTGAGAAGGCTTCTCTTGGTGCTTGGCTCGAGAGCTGTGGACTAGACAGATATAACTGAAGTATTTATGAAATGTGAATATTAGCATTTGTTCTGTCTCTGCAGCTAGAAGAATCTGAGAAAAATGCACAAGGTCATGGATGAAATGCAGGATGTGAAGAAAAATATTGTCAATGCAATGAAGAAAAATGAGAACATAAACACACACATGTGAGTACACACAAATGTAAATGAGATAAGTTACCATCTCCCAAAGCACAATGCCATTTACACCTCTTTTAAGTCACTTAAATTGCTGACATATTTGACATGCATGAGCATTTTAGTTTAATATCCATATCTTCACTTACCTGGTTTTACCCATGTTCTGTTATTTTGTAACTTGTTTATTTCTTTTATATTTAAAATGTGGCAGGAATTTTCAAGTGTTTTTAGAGATATTAAAGTTTTAGAAATGTAAAAGACCTTGAATATTAATGAATGAATGCACAAAGTTTCCTGGGGCTTCCAGGATGCAGACTAGAAAGGTCTGCAGAAGATGCCAACTCTGTCACTTAACAATGGAATGGTTGGCATTAAAATACCCAGAGTATGTGACCTTATAGATGTGGTTTCCTCTTTTTCAATATATGGCCACTATTTGAAACTAAAATAATTATTGGAAGTTTTAAATAAGTTCTGGCTCATGACTCCATTCATAAGTATCCTGCTTCTAAATCTCAATAATATTATTATATTAGCTCTAAAATACATGTTAGTGTGGTGGGAGAAGAGAAGTAAATATGATTTTAGTTTGAGATCAGAGCAGAAAATATGATTTTAGTTTGAGATCAGAGCAGAACCTTGTGCTGTGGTAGGGATGGGTGGGTTACTAATCTGGTTAAGTGAGTGTATAAAGCCATAGTTATCTGAAAGGGAATAATTTTACTAGAAGAATAAAATGTACACTGGACAGAAAATAAAGCATTACTTGTTTTTCTAGGGGAAATTTTACAAACTGGTGGCCCAGCTTTATTTTATTTCCCCCACATTTGTTCTTTTATCTTAGCTCCATTATCAGCTTTATTTTTAAAAATGAAACTTAGAATAATTCTTTTGAAGACCTTACAAACTAATGTTGGTGGATTCTTAGTGAATTCAAAAGAAAATTTCAAATTAAGCTGTTGAATCTTACTTTGCAAGAAAATAATCCCAATTATTATATTTTTAAAATCTTGTGTCTTGTTTTGCGGGAGAGTTTTAAGACATCAAATCAGTTCTGTTTATTTCTTTCCTTTATCACAAGGCATTTTGGAATTTTGTTCATGCTATGCCTTTTTAATAACAATTTTGCTTATCATTTATTCAATGTTAATGATATTTTGGGCACACTGCTGAGCACTTGAACTCTATTCATTTATTTAATACTCATAACAATCCTTTGACTTAAGTGAGAACTAAGTGGAATCCACTTAAAGACTATGAAACAGAATCCTGGGTGGATTAAGAAATTTACCCCTTTGTATGTTATATATTGTGAAATAGAAAATGCTCAATGTAAAATAAGGTGAAAGGGGACAATGTTGAGATTGTAACAAAAAAGTAAGGAAACAAATTTTATGTATATGGGGGGGTGGTAGGGTGGGTAGGGCTATGGGAAAAAATGAGAATTAAGTTGTGTCTTATACTGGTACAAATCCCCATTATGGAGTGCAATC
>PVIR01015388.1:0-38456 GCA_004026965.1 Petromus typicus
TTCTCCACTAATAAACACACTAAGGACAGGGATGGCTTTGCTTTAATTAAATTTTAAATACAGTGTTTCTTTGGTGAGTAGAAGTGACAATTGCCTCTAACTTGGCATCAGGGGTTCAAACATCTCTCCCGCCCGGTGATGGCTCTAATCTAGAAGCAAAACACACCGGACTCTGAAAAGCCCCAGAAAACGGAGCAGCAGAGGAGCTGCAAAGAGCTCCAGCTCCAAACAGATGGCACTTCAGAGAGAATTCAGTGTTCGCAGAAAGTGGGTGATCAGGCGCCTCGGCTGATTTGTGTCAGGATAAACAAATTGGAAGAAAAACATGGCCAGATGCACGATTAAATACTGATTCATGAATTGTAGTCAATGGTCTGGCTAGATGGTCAGGAACTTGGAGCACGACTAGAATATTGGTGACAAAAACATTTGGGAAAGAGGTATCTGGATAGACTTCATTGGGGCAAGGACGTCAAGGCATTGTGTCGATGTAAACGCTCACCAGAAAGAGACCTCAACACAACAGAACTTTCACAGGATGATCTGTTCTGTAGAGAGCAGTCAACCTCTTTTTCCCACTCCTGACACTGCCCAGTGAGCTCATGAACAGAGTGGCCACGGTGGCAGGGATGGAGGTTCCACACGGGCTCGGCAGCATATCCCTCCGCTCACCGAGGCTGATCTGGCTCCAGCCACTGCTAAATGCCCAATGAGTCAACAGCAGAGATCACGTGCAGTCCCTGACATGGCACTGCTCCCCAGCGCGAAGCCCGGCAGCAGGTGACTGTCCTGGGCCACGTCCATCGTAGAAAGGACAGCACTGTGTTTCTACTGGCATAGACAATCTGGAAATGGATGTGGCTTCCCTGTACATGTATTTCTGCCAAAACTACCATCCATGGACTCACAAAGTGTCTTATCCACAGTCATGGTATTGCACACAGGATTGCCTCTGACCAAGAAACACATTTCAGGGCCAAGGAAATGAGGCAATGGACTTATGTCCATGGAATTCACCGGTCTCAACATGGACCTCACCATCTCGAAGCAGCCGGATTGATGGAAAGGTGGACTGGACATTTGAAGATGCAGTTACAGGGCCAGGTAGGCAGTAACAGCTTCCAGGGGTGGAGCAAGGTCCTTCAAAGGGCTGTATATGCTTTGAATCAGCATCTGCTATATGGTACTGGGTTTCCTATAGCTGAGATCCACAGGTCTAAGAATCAAGGGTAAAGTGCGAGTCATACCACTAACCATCACCCCAGTGAACCACTAGCAAAATTTTTGCTTCCTTTTCTCATCACTAATACTCTGCCAGCTAGAAGTCTTAGTTCCAGAGGGAAAGTCTTGTATCATTAGCACAACAATGATTCCATTGAACTAGAAGTAAAATTCTCCCCTGGTCACTTCAAGTGCCTCATTTCTCTGAATAAACAAGCTAAAAAGTTAGTGTTGGGAGGAGTGATGAGTTCAGACAACCAAGGGGAAATTGCACTGTGAGTCCACGATGGAGGAAAGAAAACATATACGTGGAGGGCAGGAGATCCCTTAGGGCACCTTCTAGTACTGTCATGTTCTGTTTCTAAGGTCAGTGGGAAACTATAACTCAATCTAGGCAGAAGGACAAAAGCCCCAGAATCTTAAGGAAAATGACCAAGTCCTGCTGAAGTGCTCAGTGAAGACCACAGGAAAACATAATGGGTCGTATAAGAAAGTAGCTATAAATACCAGCTATGACCACATGACCAGTTACAGAAATGGAGATTGTAATAATGTTCTCTTCTACTTTGTTAGTGTGGTTGTCCAAAAATATATTCATCCTTTGTAACATAATGCTGATAGAATTAAGATTGGTTAAGTATTATGTTTAGGTTATGACATGTTAGGAGTAATTGTGAACTTGCTTTTGTATCTGGAGACTAAATATGGTTTAAGGAAATGTAAATGATCATCAAGCTGATGAGGGGTGAGTTGTGATAGTTAACTGTGGTGTGAGCTGCTATATGAAATGTCTAGCGGACTGGTTTGGCACAGTTCTGGGTATGTCTGGGTGACTGGCTTACTAAAGAGAGAAGGCTCACCCAGGGTGTGGAGGACACCAGCCAACAGGCTTGTAACCTGAATGGAACTGGGCAGGAGGGGAATCTGACTTCTGCCTCTTTGGAGGAGCACTAGTCTTTGCCATCCCCTGTGGCTTCTAGCATAGACTCGTCAGCCTTCCAGAGCAGACCTTCAGCTTCCTGGTATGGACTCACACAGGACTTTGTGGTGCGTTTCAGATCTCTGCAGTTTTCTTGCAGTCCTAAGAGTGTTTTGTCTCCTGTTACAATGCACCCTCTGTGTGGAAGCCATGACGGTTCTGCGTCGAGCCCAGCACCCCTGTCCCTGTACTGTCCTCCCTCTGTCCAACCTGAACCACAAAACAAAAAGAGAGAAGAGCAGGGACACACTGGACAAGGGAGTGTTTGAAGTGAATCTGAAAGAGGAAGGGACAGATTTCTGGGCAGTAGTTTAGGACTCCGGGGTTGTATGGTCAGAGTTTGGAGCAGATCTGGAGGGCAGTAGTTAGCACAATTCAAAAGAATTTTTAACACAGACAACACTTTTACATTCTAGCACACCTGACTCTGTAGGCAGCCACTGTAAGCCTATCTTGTAAATCTCCCTGTCTGTCTGTCTGTCTCTGTCTCTCTGTCTGTCTGTCTGTCTGTCTCTTTCTCTCCCTCCCCCCCCACCTAGATGCATGCAGAGGACGAAAAGCTTGGAGAAGAGATTTAGTTCAGTCACTGAGAACCCAGAGACTCTCCTTCTTTAGCTTAAGAGCTTCAGGGGAACAGCCCCAAGCTGAAACCTCTGCAGTTATTTATCTGTAACTCAAGTTCACCAGAACAAAGGTGTAAAACAGAAGCATTTGCAACGTTTTTGTGCAGGAGTTTTGGTCAGGAGACGGGGAAAGAATGGGATAGTTTGTTATGTGACACACACTTACCCAGTTCAAACAATCTTACCGAAGAGACACAAAGCAAACATCCCTGAGAAAGACTATAATTGTGCCAACTACTGCCCTCCAGATCTGCTCCAAACTCTGACCATACAACCCCGGAGTCCTAAACTACTGCCCAGAAATCTGTCCCTTCCTCTTTCAGATTCACTTCAAACACTCCCTTGTCCAGTGTGTCCCTGCTCTTCTCTCTTTTTGTTTTGTGGTTCAGGTTGGACAGAGGGAGGACAGTACAGGGACAGGGGTGCTGGGCTCGACGCAGAACCGTCATGGCTTCCACACAGAGGGTGCATTGTAACAGGAGACAAAACACTCTTAGGACTGCAAGAAAGAGCAGTAAAAGAACTATTCCTATAGGTATAGGAATCACAATGTGGAGGCTGAGGCCAGAGAGCCAGTGTTTAGGATCGAGCCAGTGAGCAGTATCGTGAGATGATCCCAAGTCACATTTCTAGCCTCCCTGTGAAGTTTGTGAAGTTGAGCCTGAAGCTGGCTCTGGAGATTATTATTACCTCTGTCCAGATTTGCACAAAAGGCACTATGGAAAGGCACCGTAGAGATCCCCTCTCAGGATCTAGAATGATTAAAAGGAGTAGGAGTGGTGGTCATGGAGCAATGCCCAGCATCACATGCAAGGGGGTTTGCTGAGCCATTTGACAGCAACTCAAGGGCATCAAGACTTTGTAGAATGTCTTTATCACTATTAGTTTGACTCAGTAATTCTGAGGTAACATTCTGGAAATAGCCATTCATGCTTTGAGCATTTTCAATAAAGTGAGCACTACAGTCTCCGAGGTAATGGTCAATGGAGTGGCTACGTTGATAGTTGCAATTCAAACACCCAGGAAATATTTTTTGTCTAATATGTTCAAGTACTGAGGTGATTTGCTCAAGAGTGGAATTTTCCATCCACTCTCAAATAAGATGGGGTGAGAGCATGCTTCAGCTTACCATCTGAGCATGTAAGATTTAGCTGAGAAATATTATTGTTTGTAACACATGGCATTAAACAATGGCATTAGTGAGCAAAGAGATATTAAATGCTTTAAAGGGTCTTTCAGGATAAGTAGGGAAGTATATTTGATTATCTTAAGTTCTTGATTAATAAGGACTAAAATGTTTGGACAGGAAGTATAGGTCATACTGTGGTCAGAGGTGTCAGGAGCAATCCATCTCAGCTTATCTATGTACAGTTATCAATTTGAATAATTTCAGGGAAGAAGGACTAGCCAGGTACCAGAGGGGTTTCTTGATAGAGAAAAAGCAAGTGCCCAAGGAGAGGCATAATAAGGGTCCAGCAAGCCCAGGAACTTCACGGAGGCAGGCTCCTCTACTCAAGGTAAAACGTACTTCCAGACAGAATTACACTCTAATACCACCAAATTACAGAGTCCCCAATTTTCTAGGGCTAGGATATAAGCGAGATGAATAACAAAGAGATCAATGGGCCAACATGAAGCCCACCCCAAACTGAGGTTATCTCCCACAAGCCCCACAGAAGAGAACATCTGGGAATGTTAGGTTTTCCAAGCTGTTTGCCACACACAGAGGAACCTGGGACTCCAGGAGTATTAATAAAGACCTGATGTGGGACTCAGTCTCCCTAACAAAAATATGATTCACACACTGTACTGTTGGGGCTGGAAAGGAAAACGATAACTGCTATCAGTGGTACTGGTGACTACGCATCATGCAGACTTTTCTGTCAGGAAATATTATGTGGGATAACGTGTGTTAGGTACTAACATAGCCAGAGTGACCGAAGTGCTTCCCACAGAGCCTTGAGGGACCCAGAGGTGGACATTAAACTCCACCTGTCTACGAGCTGCCATCAGAGGAAACAGATGGTTCTAGATCTTCCCATGTGAGTAGGTCAAAGATAGATGAGGAGGGAGCAGAGGTCCAATAAATCCTGTGACTCGCTGAGTGAAGGACACGGCCAGGATGCCTCCTTAATGTACATACTGGGGATCCGCAGCATATGTATCCCTTTCTCTAGGCCCCTAACTGCTGCAGAAAGCTCGCTGCACTCTGGCACAACGAGCTTCACGGAGAGCTCATTAGCAAGTGGAGCCCCGTGGGCGGACTGGAGTCCCAGGGGCAGAGGCAGAAGAGGCTGGCACTCTGACTCTTAGTTTATGAGGCCAAGTCCCACTCTGTCGCCCAGGCTGTGTCAGTCTCCCATACTTAAGTGACCCTCCCAAGTGGTGGAGATTCAGGCCTGCTCCGCCACAGTGGGCCAAAATGCAACAAACCTTCACAGCTGGGGGAGACCTCAAGGTCTGTTAGAGAGGCTCATGGCTCACACGGGGGCCACTAAGATCTTGGCTGTCTCCTGAGAGCACCTCAGGGAAGACTAAACTGCCAGCTAAAATGCGGTATATTCAGACAGTTTTGCTCCTGAAGTAACCTGGCTGTGCAAGGGAGGAGTGGTGTGGGAGTGGCAGCTTCCAGGTGATCAGCAAGATTTCTGAAGGAATTGAGCTCCTAACCCTCTGAGAAAATGCTAGTCCTTGGTTGGTTTAAATTATGTGACACTGGCTTAACCTTTTGCCATGAGTATTGCTTGATAGAAACAGGCTAGTCTGTAAAAGCAAAAACATCCTAAAATCAAAGAATTAAAACTTTGTCATCCCCAGCACTGAGCAAGGCTGAGGCAGGAGATCACAAGTTCAAGACCCACCTGGGAGACTTAGCCCTGATGATAATGATGATGATGATAAAATTATAATTAAAGGCTGAGGATGTTTCAATATCCAAAGCTTTCATACATATGGAGGAGAGGAGGCTTGAAAGGGAGAATGGGATAAAATAAAAATTTTAATAAAATAATAAAAACAAAAGAGGGACAGGTGTAGCAGTACATGCATGCCTGGAATCCCAGAATTCAGGAGGCTGAGGCAGAAGGATCATGAGGCAAGGCTGGGCTACATAGTGAATTCAAGAAACCAAAAAATAGAACAAAAGGAGCCAGGGACTTAGCTCAGCGGTTCCAGCCTCTGCCTGGCAAGCACAGGTCCGGAGTTCAATCCCCGGTACCACATACCACAATGCCAGGTGGGGTGGCTCACACCTGTAATCCCAGCACTTGGGAGGCAGAGGCAGGAGGACCACTGAGTTTGAGGCTAGCCTGGGCTATATAGCAAGTTTGGGGCCCGCCTGAATTACAAAGCAAGACTCTGTCCCAAAAAGACTAAAATAAATAAATAAGTAATTTAAACGGGGTTGTAATAAACTTTAATAGGAAATTACATGGATGTAGGTTCCCTCCCCCTAGAAAAAAGTCCTGTTCCTACTATTTCTTTGAAGAAGGCAGGTAAGGGCTGGGGATTTAGCTCAGTGGTTCCAGCACCTGCCCTTGCAAGCACAAGATCCCGAGTTTGTTTTCCGGTAACCACATACCACGATGCCGCGCCACCGGAGGCAGAAGGATTGCTGAGTTAGAGACTAAGTTCAAGAGCCTGAACTACAAAACAAGACCCTGCTTCAAAAAAAAAGGCAGGCAATTTGCCTCCATCAATTATGCATTTTAATACACATGCACAGAACATTTACAATCATATCAGAATACATTTAAATTGTTAAGTTTTAGGCCTGGAGGTGTAGCTCGGTGAGAGTGTTTGCCTAGCACGTGGATCCATTCCTAGCGCCAGGGGTAAACAGTAACAACCAGAAATAAATAAATAAACCTGTGTTTTCATTGGCTCCAAATGACATGTTAATAGGAGTTTCAAATGCTTGTTTGTGACTACTTTGTACTTTAGAATGAAGAGTCTCTGAGAGACTCCCTTGGCCAGAGACTGGTATCGATACTAAGAAACAGATAATAATACTATCTACACTAATTTTAAACTAAAAGGAAAATCTAATAACCATTTTTATTCATCTTAAATGTTGTTGCTTAACAGAAATGCACCGTTAAATTCTGTACTTACATGATCACATACAAGATTACTATGTTTACTCTGGATAGCTACACTGGGGAGGGACAGACACGTTCAACGAGTATTTGCGGAACTTCATTGCGTATGCAAAGCACACGGATTCATTCAAATTCAGTCCCGGCCCTAAGCAGCAGTTCCCACCATGACCGCCAGGAGGCGCAGGAGGCAAGCACACAGGCGGCTTGGTCTGTGGAGAGGAGATGGTCCTGGTCCGCATCCTGGCCCGCCCTGTTTCTCCGGTGAAATGCTACTAGAACAAGGAAATACTGATGGAGAATTCAGCTCTGATCAGCCCGCCATATGCGTAGCTGTCCACATACTTGTATTTTCCCTGAAATTTTCCTAAATAAGTCTTTCTTAAAACCAGAGAAGAAGCAAACTCAAAATCTCATCTCAGGTGTCCACCCAGAAAATGCACACAACAGGTGCCAAGAACCTTCTCTGCACGGTATTGCTGGTCTTGCCGCAGTCCTGCTTCTTTTTCTACGCTGCACCATTCTTGTGGCTTTGACACGCTCCGGTCACAGCTATCAAGGTCGTCTGCTTTCAGAACACTTTATCTTCAAGACCAAAGCCGCAGCCCCATTCCGGGCTCCTCGACCCCTGAACCCAGGCAGCCCTCCAGCTGCTACTGCTTCCGGCCTCTAGGGCCTAGGCTCAGGGGAATCCTACAGCACGTGTTACTATTGTGGCCGGTGGTTTCACTTAGCATTTCTCCAGGGCTTCTGCATGTGTGCATTAATCAGAATCTCGTTAGATTTTAAAAGCCAAGTAATATTCCACCGCTGGGCGTACAAACCACATTTTGTGTAGCCTTTCTCCATCCACGGAAACTTGGGTAGCTTCCACTTCGGCGACTGTGAACAATGTTGCTGTGATAAGAGCTGTACAAATACTGTCGGAAATACTTTCTATCATGTTAAATCTATCGCTTTAAATAGAAGTTGTAAATAATCACAACATTGTTTTCACCTTTTTATCCTTGGGATATAATAGTAATACCTGTCAAAGAAACTACAAAAAAATTTAGTGCTCATGAGAAATAAAAACACAATAAATAGAAACCATTTCCAGGTTTCTCAGAGAATAAAATAATTAAGAAAAACATTAAAATATTTATAAAGCTTGTAGAGTAATAATTCTGATTTAAAAAAGAAAACAAAACAAAGTCTATCTATTGTTTACTACGTGACCACACTTCTAAGCTCCCAAAGGGGAAAGAGACACTATTTGTGCCTTGAAGTGTTCTTTGCTTTCTCTGAGTAAAGTTCGGATTTTTACACAACAAGCAGATTCTTTAGGGCAAATACGGTACTGTGCCAATCCGAGGAGATCCGGACTCTAATAGAGGTGGCCGAAGATTCAAAACCAACCCAAGGTGCACATCTTGCCCTCTGTTGCAATGAACTCACAACGACCGTGAAGTCACTGACTCCTTCAGAATGGTCACCAACTTCATTTAACTAGTGTTTATTAAACTTCCTCTGTCGACTGTGCCACCCCTGGGCACCCGCGGGAGCACAGGCCTGTCCACACCGAGTCGAGCAGCGTGGACAGGCTGCTTTGTCGTTGCTCGGGGGCTCTTGTCGCAGGGCTCAAATCCAACCCCCTGGGGTAGAGTCGCCCTTCCACCTCGGCTCGGGGGGGGGGCTGCTGTGGCACCGCCCCGGGGCGGCAGGACCCCAGCCGTCAGCCCGGCGCGGCCGCCACTGGAGAGCATGGGATCAAGTCTCAGAATCTGAGGGACCGCGCTAGGTTGAGTGTGTCTGACGGGAAGCAGGCGCCGCGCTATTTATAGCCGCCCCGCGCCCCGCGCCCCGCGCCCCGCGGGGATGGGGCGCGCGGACCTGCGTGGGGGAGTGAGCGCGGGAGGGCGGGGCGGGGCGGGGCGGGCGGGGGCGTGGTGGGTGGGCGGGGAGAAGCGGGGTAGACAGTGTGAGTGGGGCGGGGCGGGAGGAGGGGCGGGGCCGGGACCGGAGGGTGGGCGTCCGCGGGTACGCCCCGGGCGGCGGGCGGGGGCGCGAGCCGGCTCGCCCGGCGCGGGATGGCGGCCGGGGCGGGGAGGTGAGCCGCGGCGCGGGTCCGCGTGGAGCCGCCCGCACGTGTGAGCGGAGCGCGCAGAGCTGCCGCAGCGGGCTCGGCGCGCCGGAGCGGGTAAGGCGGGGCGCCGGGGCGGCGTGCGCGGGACCCCGGGGCGGTCCGGGCTTCCAGTCGCCGGGCTCTCTGGGCTCCGTGGGGATCCCCGGGCGGGGCGCTGCGCCCCGGGAAACGGCGAGAGACTTGGAGCGGTGTCTGGGGCTCGGCGGGGCGCCAAGAGCTCCAGACGCACGGCTGCGCTGAGGATGCTGAACCTGCGGGGCTCGCGGCTTGGGAACGAGGCGGACTCGGGTCTCTGCTGTGAAACTTTAAGTTCTTTTATTTGAATGAGGAACTTTGTTAGTACCGCGACCTGCTGGCTGATGTGTGTGTGTGGCGTGTGTGCGAGCGCAGAGGACTCACGGGGAGAGGACGGCGCCCATCCGCGCCCCTTCCACGTCGAGACGGTAAATGGCAGGCGAGGCGGCGCTGGTGAGCGCGCTTCATCCTGCCTGGCGGAGAATTCGAGGTTGCTTGTGACCGAAACGTTGTTGGACTGTAGTTTTTATTTTCTCATAATGCCTCCAAAACGTGCGAATTAAAGGTGGCCCCCCGTAGACAGCTGACTCTCACCCACAACTTGGAGCGGCGGTGATGTGTGCCGTGCGCTTCGCTTCACTCCTGGGCTGTGCGCGGTGCTAGGAAATCCGGTTGCAAAACAGCCGTGGACAGGCTGAGGCGGGAGGGGAGACTTCGTTCCCAGCGTCAGCTGCGTTCCATGTAAACAGCTAGTTTCGCACCAGTCCCGCGGCCTGAGCGGTTCGTGCCCGAGATGCACGTGGAGGTCAGGTCCTGGTGGGGTGAAGCAATTCACCGAAGTGTTCGGGGCTGAGTAGGCACAGAGCGCCCTTTGGTAGCCAGCACATGGAGGAAAGCTCTCAGAATAATGGCAGATAACGAAATTTCATTCTTTATCCATGAGAAAAGGGATATTGCTTCCATTCCCTTGAGTGCCACCTACGATTTAAATTACTGTGCTCACTTTTTTAAACTAAACTTTTATACTGTGGGTTGAAAGCTTAAAATTGGGTATATTCTAGGAAGCTTCATGTGTGTGTGAAGAACTTAAGCTGTGTTCGTTTAGACGTTGCCATGACTTAAATAGTACGTATATAGTATGTAATAGTAAATAGTACAGCGTAGTGCTTTTCTAATATGCAAAATTGTGCCAGAACATCCCAGAAAATGGAGTCCAACTCGGGCTGCGTGATAACCCTGCAGTCTGACAGACCTGTTCCCACTGCTAGGGAGGACAGAGCTGTGCTTGCGTTTTTATCCATTTGTTTTTACAAGTGTGCCCCCACAGATCGCAGATGACGGTGCGGAGGGGAAGGAGCGTATCTGGAGCTTGTTAATATCCGAGGTGCACAGTCGGTGCCGCACACAGGGGAGGTGTTTAATAAACGTTCCCTGAACTGGAGAAGGAAAAGAAACTCAATCTTGTATGGGTGTCTATAACAGCGTATGTGTCTATAAACTTTGGTGGTTGTTGCAATTTTGGTGTACTACTTAAAGGCAATAAAATAATAATAAAGTTTGATCTCAGTTTTCATGTTCTGAGCGGTGGAAAGTTCTCCATCACAGTAATGAAGTTAATATCCTCTTGCCTTTTAAAAACTACTACAGCCCCAGAACCTTGACTTCGCAGTCGGCATGGAGCTTCTGCACTCTCGCAGTTTTCTTTAATCTGAAGAATTAGAGGTTTGTTTTAAATTTACTGTTAACAAACTAGTGATACTAAATATATTTTTTAAAGTCACTTAATTTTTCCACTCAATCCACCGAGTGAATTTATAAATTATTGCTTATTTACTCATGAAACTCTCTTGTTAGTTTTTAAATGAATCTTTTATTCTAGGCCATAGAAAAGAGTTCTGCTTATATATTACAGAAGTAGATTTCTGTAAGAAAATTGGAATTATATTTGCACTGTCAGAATTTTTTCTGCCCCCAAAAGTAGAAAACATTTTAACACCTAACATCCCAGTAATGGCAGTGAGTGAGATAGTAAAGTAGCATCATTATTGAGTCAGCTTTTGTTCACTGAACAAAAATAACTGTATCTGAATTTGCTTTGTAACTGATGATTATGATTTATGTAATGAAGTAATTGAATTGTCCTTAACATATAAATCAAGTTAACAATTTTTATAAAAGGCAAAATTGTCTCTTTGAGTCACTCTGCCTGGAAGCATAAAGGCTTAAAACGCACCGGAACCTGTGTTCTAAACACGCACATTGCAGAGTGTAGGGAACTGAAGACAGCTACCGGGAGCTGCTGCGGCCTGAAGGGCCTCCCTGTGCACAGCCGCGTGAAGCCGCAGGAGGACAGGCTGTCCGCCGCAGGGCCCGGGGTTTCTTGGCCTGCTGATGCACTGTGGGCTGTGCGGCCCTGGCAGGACCTCGGTCCTGTCTCTGGGCCTCCATTTCCTGCTCTGTAAATAAGGAAAATAAACTAGACCACATCTAAGTTTCTTCCAGCGTTACAATGCTATGATTCTATATTTCTTGCATGGATAATAAGTATGATTCCCAATGAGGTCATGCAGGACAATACAGGGAAACTACCTTATAGCTATATTTATGAGGTCAGGTCTTGAAATACTGTTCAGACTGCCTGACTCCTGTTTCAGATGTAGCCTGGGCATCACCACTGCGCTAAAACACCCCTGTAATTTTCTTTACTGCTGTTTATACTTGTCCTAAGCCACCCCTCCGAGAGTGGGATACTAGTAAGTTCCATTTCACGTTAAGGGGAGTGACTTTCTTTTTCATTCTTCAGGTTTTAACACCTAGAGGACTATGTTGAAGTCAGTACATGAACACCAGCACATCGCTAAAAAATGTCTAAATAAATGCCTGGGTAAGGGAGCAATTCTAGGGCAGTTCAGATCTTGAACACAAGATATTTTAAAGACTTGCAGTGTCATTTAGTAACTGGTAGGAGAAACGGGAGGGTTTGGCAGGGCGCTGCAGAGTATGGGCGTGTGGAGGGCTGAGGAAGACCCTGGGACATGGGCATTTGTGAGACTACTGTGGTCACTGGGGACTGTCCCCACCCTCCTGTCATAAAACTGAAGCTGGACCAGCTGTTACTTTTCTGGCTGAATGTTAGAACTCTAATTGTGGGAATGACTAAGACTTACCCCAAAGAGAATACTCATTTTATTCTAGGATTTCAAGAAGACTGGTTGAAAAGTTGGGTGTACAGATGCACTTCAGTTCACAAACTTAATTTGTTCCATGATTTTGGAAAAGATGGCCACATTTGTTTTCACCTGGGAAAGATGGCTGCTGTTGTATTTGTCACCCGATGCAGTTTGCAAACAAAAAAATCTTGGCAAACACTTGTTTGTAGACCAACAACTTTGCCAACAAAAGCCCTCATGAACCAAGGTGCTACTTGCTCTGTTGTTCATTTTTCCCCTCTGAAGTATAAAATATCAAAGGTCTTTATTTTTCAAAGGACACATTTGTTTAAATTACTTGCAAATTAAAATCACCTTCCCTGCCCTATAGTCCCACATACAAGGAGGCTAGCCTAAGCAAGACAGTCTCAGAAAATAAAGTAAACCTGGCTCTTCCAAGCTGTAAATAACAAAAGGTCAAAAACAGGAAAAGCCACTTATTTCTTTTGACTACAATTTTAAAAAAATTCTAACCATATCTAGCTTCAGTAGCCAAATGAAGGCTGAGGAGCACGTGACTTTTTGGGTGTTCATAGTGTTTACAATCCCCACATGCAAAAAGAAAGCAAAAGAATAATGATTATACATGAATAATGCACACTTTTATAAGTACTTCTGGTACATTCTTATTCCATATGTAATATAAGTAATCTTATATTAAGTATTACTTAAAAAATGGTTTTGTGGTTTTTGAGATTTAGTCTCTGGCAATAAAAGTGTATAACCCTTTTTATCTCTGTGCTTCATGTTATCTCTTTTTATTTTATTTTTACTTATTGTTTGGGTTTCTCATATAAGTGAACCCATGTAATGTTTAAGTTTGATGTCTGATACAGTTCACTTAATATTGCGGTCTCGAGGTACGTCCATCTTCCTAAAATGGGCTCAGGTTTGTCTCTTCATGGCACAGTGGTACTCCTAAACACATGTGGTCTTTATCCATTCATCTGTTGGTGGACATGTAGGCCATTTCTAAGATTCAGCCATTATGGATTATGCTGCTATACACATGGTATGTGTGTTATCACTGTAGTATGCTGTCTTTAACTCTTTTGGGACGATGCTTAGAAGGGAAAGAATAATTTAATTTTCTGAAGAATCTTCATACTAATTTCCACAATGGTTGTACTAGTTTGGAATTCCTACCAACATTTTTGTGTGGGATTGAACTTGGGCCCTTGTACTAGCGAGGTAGGTGCAGTACCACTTCAGCTAAATCCACCGCCATTTATTTATTTATTTATTTATTTATTTATTTATTTATGTTGAGACAGGGTCTCACTTTGTAGTTCAGGCTGGCCCTGAGCTCACTATGTAGCCCAAGCAAGCCTTGAACTCACAGCAATCCTCCTGCCTCTGCCTCCCGAGTGCTGGGTTATAGGTGTGAGCCATCTCTCCCAGCATTGTTGTATGTGGTTACCAGGATAGAACTCAGGACCTAGCGTTTGTGAGGCAGATGCCAGACCACTTAGCTAAATCCCTAACCCTCCTTTTTTTTAAGGGAAAGCATTTATTTGGTTCACAGTTCATAGAGGTTTCAGTTCATCATCGGCTCTGAGGCTGGGATGGCAAACAAGCTTCAGAGGAGAAACAACACAGAGCACAAGGCAGCAGAGGAAACAAGAGGTCCAGGGCGCCCGGCATGGCAAGGGCAGCAAGGGAGACTTCGTTCTCCGTGTCCTCAGACACGGGGATGAGGGCGGTAATCCCTGACAACAGTTGAGATGGGTCCCTTTACCCCACAATCCTCACCAGCATTTGCTAATACCTAGACTATATAAAGAACCTAGAAAGATTAGACCTTGCCCCAAATAAGAGACCAAATCAAAAAATTAACAAGTGAGCCAGTGAGTTAGCCAGACGGCACGGCACCTGCCTGGCAAGCGCAAGGTCCTGAGCTTCCTGCTACCAAAGCAACAAACAAGTAAAATGAACAGACACTTCACAGAGGAAGCACAGATGGGAAACAGGTACATGAAATGTCCCAAATCGCTGGCCGTTAGAGATATGCAAAAACAACCGAGATTCCATCTTACCTCAGAAGGAATGGCCATCATCAGTGAACAGGTGAATTAACTAACTGCATCTCAAGGGTTAGAACCGGCAGTGTGGTACTGGCTATATCCTTGGCCCTTTTTATTTTTTATTTTGGGGCAGGGTCTCACGCTGGCCTCAAACTTGTAATCCTCCTGTCTCAGCCTCCCGAGGAGGTGTGTGCTACCTCACTTGGAACTACAGGTGTGTGCTACCTCACTTGACTTTTTAATATTTCCAGTTGAAAATTGGCTGTGGTTGTAGGGCGCCAGCTACTTACTGTGTTAGGTGTGAAAATTTGAACTGGACAGTAAGGTATGAGAATAGCCAATGGAAACAGTGCTTCTAGAAACAAATCTCACTCGATGAGGACGTCACTGTGTGATGTTGTGACCAGCCTGTCGAAACATGCCCAAATATGGCAGAAACGGGCACCTGAGCCGCCACTCTGTGCCCTGTCCAAACCCGGGCAGATGTCTCGATTGGCCGTAGAATTCTTTATGGCTAAGCCTAACTGTGACCTTCAAAATCGCTCTCAGTAGGGCCAGGGATTTGGCTGAGTGGTTCTGATATCTTCCTGGCAAGCCCAAGGTCCTGAGCTGGATGCCTGGTACCGCCTATCACAGTGGATGCCTGGTACAGCTCACACCTGTAATCCTAGCACTCAGGAGGCAGAGGCAGGAGGATTGCTGTGAGTTCAAGGCTGGCTTGGGCTACAGAGTGAGCTCAGAGGCAGTCTGAACTACCAAGTGAGTCCTTGTCTCAAAAAAAAAAAAAAAATTACTCTTAGGGTCCCAGATAATCACATCTTCTCAGCCCAGAATGAATCTGCCTGGCCACACTCCACATTGTATTACCTCTAATTACTGCATTAATAAGCCTGCTAACAGTGTTTCAGTTCTCAAGGTCCTATCCTGGGGGAATTGCAAATTAAATCCTCGGCCTCTGTGCTCACCGTACACCGCTAGGGTACCCAAGCCTCCAGATCCAGCCCCTTTTCCTTCTTCCGTGCCTTACTGCAGTGGTGCCATTTTAAATACCATCTGCTTACATGGGCATGGTGGTGTAATCCCAGCACTTTGGCAAACTGAGGCAGGAGGAGTTCACACCCAATGTGGGCAACCTGGCAACTTAGTGAGACCTTGTCTCAAAATATAAAAACGGACTGGAGAGATGCCATGGCTTCAGTCCCCACAGCTAAGAGGCAGGCATCTCCAGCCGTGACACTCCCACACCTCAAACATTTCAGACTTCACAATTCCGAGCAGGACTCGAGATGGCTGTGATCGCCGGGCTCCTCCCCCAGCGCAGCCCCAGCCCTGCCGGCCGAGACACCGTGCGGAGCGCTGCCAGGTCCTGCCGCAGGCCTGGGTGAGTGGGTGTGAGGGCGGCCGGCTGGCCTCCGCTCCGTCCTCTTGGGCTTATCTCCACCCAGTCCTGGCCCGAGGGGACCCTCCTGACCTCTCTGCTGAGAGTCCTGTCAGCACTTCGCAGAGGTCTCCTGCCACACCTGCCCTTTTCTGCCACCCTCAGATCAGCACTCCACTCCCCGTCTTGGCTGTAAATGGCCCTGGATTTGCCCAGTCACCAGGCTCAGTGCTGCAGGCTCATCTTCCACCCGTAACTTCTGTTCTCTGTCAGACACCTCACTCGGCCCATTTTTTGTTTTCAGGACGTGTCCACTTTGTCCTTCGGCCACCTGCCCTCTTGCAGAGTCCCTGACGCTCCCTCCAAGATCACCTTGGCCCTCCTGGGTCCCCACAGCTGCCAGGGTCCGCTTCCTGGACTACCTCCCACCTCTTCCACTGGACTATAGCAAGCCCTGTTTCTCTCTGGCTCACCGGTGTCTTTGGAAGGGTGCTGTGTGCTCACCAGGGCCACGGTTGGTCTCTGTGCAGGAGCAGCCCTTGGGCACACCGCACTGTCGAGCGAGCCCTGCCACCGCTGGCCACGTCACACGTACCCACCTCCAGGCACTTGCCAACTTTCCCCGTTTCCAAAGAGAAACTATCCTTTAAACATCTGCTGAGTCCAGCAGACCCTGTGGCTCAGAAATGAGTACAGATTGCCACTGAGTGAAGATAGCACTGATTGTTCTGAGGGAACCACAACCTGGCCTGAAGGTCCAGGTGAGAACCACTGTAGGAAGGAAAATAGAACAATTTCAATAATGGGAAAGCAGCCATGTGTGGGGAGTTTTGGGGAGGTTTTGTTGATTTTCTTTTTTTTTTTTTTTTTGAAACTGGGTCTCGCTTTGTAGTTCAGGCTGACCCTGAGCTCACTGTGTAGTCCAAGTGAGCCTCAAATTCACAGCAATTCTCCTGCCTCAGCCTCCCTAGTGCTGGGATTACAGGTGCGAGCCACCATGCCTGGCATTGTGGTATGTGGTTACCAGGGATCGAACTCTGGACCTTGCACTTGCAAGGCAGGTGCTGGAACCACTGAGCTAAATCCCCAGCCAGCCATGTCTGTTTTCAAACCCAGCATCTGTTTGTTACTCAGTGGTATAAGAATCAAAGTTTTCATGGGGATAAAAACAAAAAGGTCAGCTGCCATCTCAGGGAGAAGAATAACAGCCTACATCCAAGTGATGGAGAGCTCTCCTGCCAAGTAACAGTTCAGTTCAGCCAGTAACACCGAACCTCCCCATGGTATGGACCCGTCGTGAGGCGCGTTGTTCACAGCTGCAGGTGCAGCTGTACAGACCCAAGGGTTTGTTGACCTCATTAGTGAGCATTGCAGCCTTTGGGACCCCGCACAGGGCGGCGTGTGACCAGTGAGTGCCCGGTGATGTGGGGGCAGGGTTCTGATGCTGGCTCAGCTGCACCTCACAGAGTTACACAGTGGGCTGTAGGCTGCCTGTCTGTATGACAAGAGCAAGCCCACACTGTCCTCGCCGTTAGCCCGTTTGGCATTGCTTGCTGTAAAGAAGACCTGGGGCGTGGTACTTAGGGAAAATGAATTCTGTTCAGCTCATGGCTTTGGTGAGTCTAGGGCAGGGTCCTGGCTCTGCTCAGCTCTGTTGAGGGCCATCCTGGCAGGAAGCCGGAGAAACTGCGGCTCCTAGCCCCATCCAGGGGCTCCCCAGTGACCCGCCTCTCCCCTTAGAGGCCACCAGTTCCCAACACTGAGGACCAGGTTCCAACACAAGAACGCTGGGACTGAATTGCAGACAGACCAGCCGCCTGCTCGCTCCCCTCTCCACCCCCACCCCACCCCCGGCCTCAGAGGTGCTATCGCCCGTTCTCTGTTCTGACTCCTCAGTAGAGTATTGCTGGGCCAGGGAGCCTCATGGTTCTGCCCTGGACTCTCTGATACTGCATATATGACCAAACAGTGGTGGTGATAAAAAGCCTCCAGAACCGCTGTGTGCCACCTAGGGCCACTTGAAGTCTGACAGCTGTGAGGGACATGGAAAACACTTCCTGTGGGAGGCACTGGCTGGGTCTGACCCAGATGCAGAAGATCAGGCCCCCAAGTAGACAGCCCTCGGGCAAGGCCTTTTACAGGTACATGCAATCATTCAGCAAGCCATGCAGGGAGCCCTCGGCGCTGTGAGAGGCTGCAGGGATGGGCCCTTGGGTTCTTAGGGTCTGTTACAGAAACTGTCTTTAAACACTCGGATGTAGGACCTGCTGGGCAGGGGACTGAAATGCACGTTAAGCCCTGTGTCATCAGCCACAGCCGCTGCGGGTTGCTGATGCACCTCAGTGACCCAGGGACCATTATCTTCCAACATCAGGCTAATCGTGCACAATGTATTGTGTGTGTGTTTTGTGTGGTTGCTGCAGACACGATTAGAGGGAGGAAAAGAGTAGAAACCATAATGAACAATGAAAAGGCAATCAGCTGAGTTTTTCAAAGACTAGAACTTGAAAACATGAAAGTCATAGTCATGAATCTTTTATGGCAATAAAGGTGGTATATGATGGAAAACATAGAGGTATACACAGTGAGAACCTCAGCTTTTCAGAAACACCACTGTAACATTTCAGTATTCATCTCTCATTTTTCTCCGTGCAGATCTAAGTACAGAAGAGCCGGTGTCTGACCATGGCACTGAGAGCCCTAGTCTTTCACCATCACAGCATCATTTCTTCATGTCACTAATGTCCTTAAAATTATACTGTTTCACTATATATTTGAGTATTCATGAATGATGTAGAGTACTTACATTTTAGAATTTATGAATGAACCACACAGATTTTCATTTGTGTCTGGCCTTATTTTGTAAGGAATTTAAGTCTGTCAGAGCCAAGCATGATGGTCCACTTCTATAATCCCAGCTGCTCAGGAGGCCGAGGCAAAAGGGTCATGAGTTCAGGTCCAACTGTGGTCTTGTAGCCAGTTCCTGTCTCAAAATACAAATTTGTAAAATTCTGAGGATGCACTGAACATTGGCCTAATATGTGTAAGACCCTGTGCCACAGAAAGGAAAGGAGGTGTCAGAAGTTATTTTTTGTACGAGCAATGTGAAATCTATCTTGCACAAATAAAGTTTTTCCTCAGGACGTAAAGAAGCCTGGAAGTGGCTGAAAACTAAAAGCTGGCTGATAGGCTGCTCCTGCAGAGGCAGCGCCACATGGTGCCCTTCCTTCGTGCTCGTCAGCTCCTGCTTGCAAAGACCCACTCTGCTGCCTGGCACCACGTCTGTGCTCAGGAGAAAAGAGGGACAGAGGTCGCAGAAGTAGCATCGACCATTTTTTTAAAGAACACCAGAGACTTCTGTCGTCTTCCAGCCAAATTCTTACACCCCACTGTACTGAACTGCCCTTATGTAGGGTCGGGGTTCTCAGGACAGAATCTAGGTCATTTAGACTAAGCTACACTCCAGCCCTTTCTTAAATTTACTTTTTACTTTGAGGCAGTTTCACCAAGTTGCTAAGGTGCCTGTGCTGGACTTGAAGTTGTGGTCCTCCTGGCTTGGCCTGCCAGAGTGCTGAGGTGACAGGTGTGCACCCCTAGACCCCGCTAGCATGACCTGTTATGGTCACCCCAGCCGTAAAAGACGGAGAAATGAGCTTCTCTTTCCAGTCACATAGACAAGAAGAGAACAATGCGAGCTGATGGCCAGCTTGGTGGGAGCCACAGTGGCCACCAGGATTTAACTGTCGGCCCACAGTGGAATTTCTCTTTCCAGCTGTTCCTTCTTTCTTTCAGTGTTTATACTTTATTACTATGTATTTACAGTACACGATGTTGTGTTCCTGTGTGGAGCTGGTGCACGTGTGTAGTGCACCTTCATTCTTATTCACCCTCTTCCACTCTCTACCCACCACCTCTACTCTTGGTCTCCATCCCTTTTGTAGAAGATCCAGCTCACCATTTCCTATTATCTGGCTCTTATTTTGGTCTTTATTTTTACTCTAGGCTTCTCATAAGAGAAACCGTGTGACATTGGAGCTTTTGTATCTGATTCATTCCACTTAATATTGTAGTCTCCAAGTATGTCCATTTTCTTACAAATGACTCAGATTTATCCTTTATGCCCACAGTAGTGCTGCACTGTCCTCTACAGTAGTGCCATGTTTATTCGTTCCTCCGTTGGTAGACATGTATAGGTCACTTCTAAGAGTTAGCTGTTGTGGATTGTATTGCTATAATCATGACTGTGCATGCACCTCTGCACTATGAGTCTTTAACTCTTTCAGAAAGATCCCTAGAAAGAGAATCCAGCTCCCCACACACACACCAGGGCTCAAACTCAGGACTTGTGTTTGCAAGGCAGGCACAGTTCCACTGCGCTACCTCCTGGCTGCAGTGATTCCTTCTTATAAGTAACTGTTCAGTTAGCCACATACAAACATTTATCCAAATTTCTGGTTATTTTCTTAGGGTGTTGTCCTAGCATTAGAATTCAAAGTCAAAGTCATTACCACTTACATCTTGTGTGGATAGATGGACCTTACTTATGTGCTCCAGAGCACAGTCCGATAAGCGCTGGGCCCCCCACTTAGGACAGACTCTTTCCTGCCCTTTTCTAGGGTTGCGGAGCCCTGGCTGATATGGAGGGCCAGCAAAGTATCCGCAGGCAGCGTGGCACTGTTCTCCTGCGGTTCCAAGAGCACACACCTGAGTATTCCGAGCCCCAGGGCAGATCGCCTTGGAGAGCGCTGAGCTGGTGGGGGAGCGGGAATACATTGCATCCGGCTTCCCCATGGAATAAGCACTTGTTTGGCCCATGTTCCTGACAGGTGACCTGCGGGCCGTTTGGGGTGGGACAGGTCCTTGCTGTGAGGTCAACAGGGAAATGCCAGAGCACTGTTCTGTTCAGTCTGTGACCAGCAGAATAGTCCCCTGCCTCATTGTGTGCCTCCATCCCTGCGCGGAGGGCACACCCATCTCTAGGTTGTGAGCAAGTGTGTGACAGTGTGGCCGCCCGGTCTGCACGTCCAGGAGGTGGCCTCTCCTCAGACATGACCCCAAGTGTAAAGCTGCGCTTCTGCTTGTGGATCTCAGACCGAAGTTGCCAAGCCCTCTGCAAGGGGACGAGCCTGCAGCGGGCAGGCAGCTTCCACAGACCAGAAACAAGGAGAGAACACCACAGAACTTAGCCAGTGGGCATGAGCAGGATAGCAGAGAACTCCCAGAGCTGAGAGGGGAGCCCCAGCTGCCAGTGTGCTCGTGGCCCAGGGAAGAGTGTGCTCAAGACAGCCATGGTGACCTGCACTGGCCGCCCCTGAGGAGAACAGGAAAAGAACAGGTGACTCAGCAAGCCAGAGAAACGGCAAATACAGAGGCATTGTGTGGCATTTTAAAGGCTAAGCCTGGTGGTACATGCCTGTAATCCCAGGTCTCAGGAGAGTGAGGCAAAAGGATCACCATGAATTCGAGCCCACCCTTGGCTATATAGTGACTTCAAGGCCAGCCTGATCTACATAGTGACCCTGTCTCAAAAAACAAGAAAAAATGAAGGCTGGGCCAGTCCCAAGGAGTTTTTGTGCTTCCACAGTTTAGTCTGCAGTGTTGTCCAGATGCCTGACAGCTGTGCTCAGGACTGTGCATTTGAAGGTCTCAGGGGACACAAAGAGGGGAGGGCCAAGGGCAGAAGCACCACGGGAGAATTTTAGTTAGCTTTTTGCCACTGTGAGGAATACCTGACATGGGCTGCTTATGAAGAGCCGGGTTACAGTCTTGG
Source organism: Petromus typicus (assembly GCA_004026965.1). NCBI lineage: Eukaryota > Metazoa > Chordata > Mammalia > Rodentia > Petromuridae > Petromus > Petromus typicus. Next base: position 21,442 of record PVIR01015388.1, read on the forward strand.
AGGCTCAGGAGCATGGCACTTGGCATTGGTTGGTTTCCAGTGAGAACATACGTGTTCATCTTTTCTCTGTCTCTCTCTCCTCCTGCCCCACACCTCCTGAAGTTACGGTGGACAGGTTGTGTGTGCGTTTGTGTGTAGGTGTATCTAAGAAGTCGAAGGCAGAGAGAAGTTGGATCCCATAATCCTTTCTGAGGGTACACTCCCAATGACCTAAAGGCCTCCCACAAGGCCCTGGGCTTAAGGGTCCCACCCCCCCATGACTACCACCCTGGGGATCAACGCTCCAGCACTTAGATCACACTGAAAGTGCCCTTCCTTCTAGGGACAGCTATGAGAGCCACTTCCCAGCTATGACTGCTGGCTTGGAGGAGAAGCGAAACGTTGTGGAGAAGATTCCCTGACATACCCCCAGAAAAGAGTTGGTCATCTCATGTCCAATAATTAACTTTCTAAAATAATTAACTTATCTGCTAAGATGCAAAAATGTGTCAGTCACAATATGGAACAAGGAGACGGTAGGCTGTATAGAGTTAGATTTCCCCCATTGAAATCTCAACAAGAAAAACTAGAAAGTGTATTTGGAGAGAGGAAAAACATTGATCTGTCTCTTTAGATTGTTTTGTAAAGTTTTGTTTATCTTCAAACCTGTTCATAAACATGGTAAAATTAAAAAATTTAATTTACAATGAGCAGAGTCTGTGTAGTCCTCTGAGACACAAGCTCACACTCATGGCACTGGTGGCTTTCCTCACTGCAAAGAATAGCAGTGAGGACCTTTACCCTTCTCTGCTAGCTCACAGCGCACAGCCCATTGGAGCAGCAGCCACATGGGTATACCTAATCTCTGCCCCTTGTGTCCACGGGGCACTGTCATCTCCTCAAAGACAGTTCGCATCTTACCTCCTTCATCACTGTATGGCCGTGAAACTGCCACCCCATTGTGCACAGGCCCAGAGGGAGGACAGGGTCATGGCCAAAGCCCCTCAGCTGTGTCTGCATCTGTGCACCCTGCCCAGTGCCCTTGGCACACGACCTGATGGCCTCTCTGCTGGTATGTTTTGGCTGGACCCAGGCTGCATCTGAGTGAATGTCTTGCCGGAACCAAGCGCAGCAGTGGAAACACCTTGCTGGTAATCAGTGCTGTTCACCGACCACGATGCCCTGCAGGGCCCACTCTGCCAGACCAGAGCCTGTGTCGTGGCAGGAGGGCCAAGGCCAGCTGGCTCAAAGCACCTCCACAGACCCAGGTCCTGCTGAGCCTCCGCAGTGTCCACCACCCCAGCCAGGTCTGCAGTCGTGGCCGTCCTCGGGAGCTCTGCGGAAAGGCCTGGGTTTGCCGCTGATGCACTTGGTCTTCTGTATCTTCACATTCAGCCAAGCATCAAAAATATCTGGAAAAACTAATGTATGTACAGAGGATTACACACCCTTTCTTGTCATTATTCCCTAATCAATACAGTATTAACTACTTACATAGCAGATACATTGTGGTAGATATTGTACATTATCTAGAGATGTTTTAAAGCATTAAAAAGGGTGTGCCTGGACTCTGCAAATACTGAGTCATTTTATGTAACAAGTTTAAGTACCTGTAGATTTTGTTAGTCTTGGGGTTCTGAACCCATTGCCTTTGAATGCTGACCAACAGTTGTTTATCTTTAACACCTCTCTCATTCTCCTAATATACCTCTTTTAAACAAACACCTCTCTCATTCTCCTAATATACCTCTTTTAAACAAAGAGTTATAGGGCCGGGGATTTAGCTCAGTGGTTCCGGCACCTGTCTTTCGAGCACAAGGACCGGGGTTCAATCCACATACAATACTGGGCGTGGAGACTCACGCCCAGCAGCAACCAGTACCACATACCACAGTGCCGGGCGTGGTGGCTCACGCCTGTAATCCCAGCACTCAGGAGGCAGAGGCAGGAGGATTGCTGTGATGTGAGTTGGAGGCTGAGCTCAGGGCCAGCCTGAACCACAAAGCAAGACCCTGTCTCAAAAAACCAAAAAAAAAAGCAAAGAGTTATAGAGCTGGGAATTTAGCCTGGTGGTTCCCTCGTCTGCTTGGCAAGTGCAAGGTCCTGAGTTCAATCCCTAGTACCACATACCACAATGTTGGGTGTGGTGGCTCATGCCTGTAATCCCAGCATTTGGGAGACAGATGCAGGAGGATTGCAGTGATTTCGAAGCCAGCTACAAAGTGAGTTCGGGGCCAGCCTGATCTACAAAGTGAGACCCTGTCTCCAAAAAAAAAAAAGAAGTGATAATAAGAGCTTTTGGCAAACAATAAGGAGTAAAATGTAGCAACTTTGTTTTCATCAGTGTCTTGTGAAAGCTACCAGGTATGGTACCAATCCTTTTTCTTTTTACAGTGGTAACGTAACATTTCATATTTAAGAAAATTCAAGCATGTGAGAAAGTAACAGGAAAGATAGTAAATGAATGTTGCAGAAGTCACAAAGTGGTATGGGAATGACAGCACCTTGGGGACCTTTGCTCTGATCCCGCGGGAGCTAAAGGGGACTAGGAATCCCTGTTGCTACATGCAGAACTATGCACAGCCGGGAGAGGATGGGGGTGTGAGACAGAATCCATTTCTCCTAGCTCTAGTTCCCTCATCCCTGGAGTCAGGCGGTCACACTGCTGGTCTCTGCCAGCCAAGGCAGCTAGTGTGCCAGCTGCCCATGGCGTCCCTGTGCCCTGGGCATTCCCTTCATCACACAGGCCAGGATCGCGGGTCCCTCAGTAACTTGGGGACCTGTCTCCAGGATCCCCATGGGTACCAAAAGCCGAAGATGCTCAGATTTGCATTGCACCTATTCTGTGGATCCCTCACCACATACAGTGCCCTGGGCGCTGTGCGGTAGTTGTCACCCTGCACTGTGTACAGAATGACAGGTCTGGCCCTGCGGAGGACAGATGCTATCTCACCCTGCCCCGGTACTTTTGACCTGAGGCTGACTGAACCCGTGGCCGGGGAGGACACCTCTGAGGAGCCCCCAGCTCGGAAGTAGGGTGCAGCTGCTGGGTGGAGCTGTTGGGCACCGTCGTGCCCTGAGCGCCTGGCGCCCCGCTTGCCTGCACTAACCTCCCGTGCAATGTCCCCTTACAGGTTAGGAATTTGGAGCAATGGGCGACTGGAGCTTTCTGGGGCGGCTACTAGAGAGCGCGCAGGAGCACTCCACAGTCATTGGCAAGGTCTGGCTGACGGTGCTGTTCATCTTCCGGATCCTGGTGTTAGGGGCGGCCGCGGAGGAAGTGTGGGGAGACGAGCAGTCAGACTTCACCTGCAATACCCAGCAGCCCGGCTGCGAGAACGTCTGCTACGACCGCGCCTTCCCCATCTCGCACATCCGCTTCTGGGCGCTGCAGATCATCTTCGTGTCCACACCCACCCTCATCTATCTGGGCCATGTGCTGCACCTTGTGCGCATGGAAGAGAAAAAGAAAGAGAGGGAGGAGGAGCTGCTGAAGAGGGACAACCCGCACCCCGCGCGGGCCCGGGCCCTGCGGGGCGGGCCGGACACACAGGACCAGGCCCCGGGGCGCGAGGAGCGAGGCCGGGTGCGCATGGCCGGGGCGCTGCTGCGCACCTACGTCTTCAACATCATCTTCAAGACGCTCTTCGAGGTGGGCTTCATCGCCGGCCAGTACTTCCTGTATGGCTTCCAGCTGCAGCCGCTGTACCGCTGCGACCGCTGGCCCTGCCCCAACACGGTGGACTGCTTCATCTCGAGGCCCACGGAGAAGACCATCTTCATCCTCTTCATGCTCGCCGTGGCCTGCGCCTCGCTCGTGCTCAACATGCTGGAGATCTATCACCTGGGCTGGAAGAAGCTTAAGCAGGGGGTGACCAACCACCTCAGCCCTGAGCCCTCTGAGGCCAGGCTGGGCCTCGCGGAACCCCTGCCCCTGGTAGCGCACTCCGGCCCAGCCACGGTCACCATCGGGTTCCCGCCCTACTACACACACTCGGCCTCTGCGCCCGGGCAGGCGGTGGCCAAGGGCTACCCTGGGGCCCCGCTGCCGGCCACAGACTTCAGAACCGTGGCCCAGGGCGAGGCGCTCGGGGAAGGCCACCCCCTGCAGATGACGGCGCAGAACTGGGGGTCCCCAGTGTGGGCTCCCGCAGCCCCCAGCCCCACCGGACGTACCCCACAGCCTCTGCAGGAGGCCGGGGACCTTGGGGGCAGCAGCAGCAGCAGCCTCGGGGGCAGCGTGCAGGCCGGCACCCCAGAGGCCGAAGCTCAGGTGGAGGCGCCTGCCCTGGCCCCCGGTGACCCCGGGAGGTCCAGCAAGGCCAGCAGCAGACGGGCCAAACCAGGGGACCTGGCCATCTAGCAGTGGCTCTCCAAACAGCCTTTTTCTAGAAACCCAAGCCAAAGTGCCGTTCAAATCACCACATAGAGCCTGAGAGGGGGAGTGCGCTGGAGCCCCGGAAGGAGCGGCTGGAGAGTGGGTGATCAGGGGTCCGTGTGTAATGCTTGCTGTTCTTAGCACTGTGAGTTCTAGCGGGATGATACCAGCCTTTCCGGGCAGAGGGCGGGGGTGGCCTTTAAAGATATTCGCAGCAGTGAGCAGCGGGGTTGCTGAGGAGCCTGTGGGCTCCTGGTCTCTCGGGGTGACTATTTTGTTGTGATAAAGCGACAGGTGTCTGCAGGCCTTCAGGCCGACAATTGGCTTGTCTGTCCCTGAGTCACTAAGCCTCTGGGCAGCCCGGAAAGTTACAGACACACTTAGCTCTATCTCTGCTTGATACTTGTAACTTAGAGTTGAATTTCATTTGGGATATTTGCCAAACTGCACTAAAAAAAGATTCAGAGTGAGTCCACACAGTGTCATTTGAGTTTCTGAAATTGCATGTGAAGCTCATGCTGACAAACTGCAGGCTTCACGACAAGTGACAAAGAGCAGTTACCCTCCAGAGGCAGACTGAGCGGAACAGGGCAGGGGCTGCTGGCAGAAGGCAGGTGGGGAAGCAGGGACACTTGAGAGCACTGTGCAACGCTGAGGAAACTGGCATAAAAGTGTGGCAGATATGCCTTAGGTATTTATTTTTAAAATATTTTGTGCTTTGATCTGAATGGTACAGGTATGCCCAGCTCCCACGGCTCCTCCAGGAGCAGCAGTACTGTTACAAAGGACATTGAATCAGAGGTTGTTGGTTTGTCATACTAGTAAAGATTTTGAACTTTCTTTTAAAAGAAACTCTTCATAAGTCAGCTAAGCCCCATGAGAACGTACTATATAAATAAAAGCAGAGGAAAATTTAAGTGCATTTCAAATACTGGAAGTTGTGGAATTTTTTAATGAACAGTTCAAAGTTAACTACTGTTGCCAGAAAAATCATTTATACAGGTGCATCAGTGATGATCTACTTTTTTTTTTTTTTTTAAGAAAACAGTACAAAATAAAACACTTCAAGTTTCCTAACCATTCTTCGTGGGCAGCCTGTTTGCTTTCTGGGTGGCAAGCGTAAACAAGTGTCTGGGTTTTCTGTTGTGTGTAGGAGTGGTGCTGGGGGTGGGGTGGCCCCACTTTCCCTGGACACGGGGCTGCCCTGGCTCCAAAGGAGCTTGTGTTATCGGGTGCAGCAGGAAATGAGCTGGGTCCTCTCTGTAGAGCGCAGGCTACTCTGTGACCTGAATCATCCTGTTTGTGAACTGGAGTAAGGTTGAGCCTGTCTGCACCCACACGGTTCACCTCCAGCTTCTGCTGAACATTATTCATCCTTATTCAGCATACGCTCTTTTATTTTCTGACTTAGTTCATTTCTCTTATAAATTAATTTCTTGATGATGATTCATTGAAACCACCCTCCACAACATACCTCCTCTTCTGTATCATAAACGGGGATACAGACAGACTGATTAGAGAGCGTGATTTCTATGCTGGGATCTTTGTGCGCACTGCTTTTGTTGTGAACCACTGACTGTCCTGCTTGCCACAGGAGGCACTTTATAATCCACCATCTAGGCTTGGAACATGTTGATTTTCTATACAAATCCTGGAAGCGAAATTAAGCCTTTTGGAAAACAATTTGCCTGAGTTTCTTCAGTTCTCCTGGCCTGGTGCGCGTCTTGGGCCGTCTAGGTGGGCGACTTAGCTCAGCACACGCGGTGGGTGCAGAAGGACTGGTCTCTCCCAGGGAAGGGCGTTCTAATGAAAACCTTCCCTCCTCCGAGCCACTGCAGCAGCAATCAAAAGCTTGAAGCACAAATGTGACACTTAGTTCTCTAAGATCATGTCATAAATGTGAATGGTAATAAGCTTCCTGTTTACCCACCATTTAATTTTGAGTGGGTTTGGAGAGCAATAACTACAACTATATTTAGCTTTTACAGTTTAAAATTTGTTGTTCATGGAAATACCAGTTCATGAAAATAACAGCCAAGTTTACCAGTTAGTTCATGGTGTAGAAATGCAAAATTAGATTAACATACTTTAAAACTGCTAATTTTTTAAGATTTTACAACAGAGCCTTTCCCTGAGAATTTTCCTGGCACGTAGCATACTGATTTCAGTTCATGTGAAAAGTGAAGCTATACCTTGTATGGTGTTGCTGCTGTTTGAAGTACCCGTGTCTTAAAGGGTAGGTTTCGTGTCCCTCATGAGAAGTATGGAATTGCTCTCTATTTAATAAATCACTTCAGGCATTGAAATGTATAATAAAAATAGAAATTGCCTCTCTCTATGAACAAGATTCCAGACATATTTGTTCTGTCCTGGTAATAAGTTGTATATTTTATTAACACTAATTCTCTGTTAATAGGAAAGCATTTATATTAAATTTAGTTTAAAAGTCAGGTGCTATTATATTTACACACAACCCACAGTACACACACAGTTATTTCTTATATCCCTGTTTTTAGAAGAATAGTCATCTGTTGACCTCAATACATTCTACAGTGGTTAAAAAATATTAGTATCACTGTCGTCACAGGGATCAAATCCATTTTTTCAATTCCAAAATATTTATTATCATTCACTGTCTTAAGATTTATTTTACTGAGTTTTTTCACATAAAATTTGCCCCAAAAGATACTCTGAGTTTCTCAAGAAAAAGAGGAAAAGAGCAAGCCAGCATATTTCTGGCATAGTTCAGCTTTCTTCAATCTGGATAAGCAAGTTGATAGATCATGGCATTCATATATAAAAATACTTAGGATTGAAACTATGAATATAACTCAAACATTACTGCAATTAAAATTAACCTAAAGGCTGGGGAAGTATGCGGTTCAGTGATCAGACACTTGCATAGTATGTGTGAAGTCCTGAGTTCTACCCCTACTGTTGCAAAAAAAAGAAATTTTTAAAATAGGATCTAAGTCTGTTTTAAATTTGGCTTGCTATTATTACTAACACTTCCTGTAGTTCTTCAGTGTTAGTGAATAAAGTCCTTTTTTCTGAATTTTTTTTCTTTTCTGATATTTGACATACTAATTTATGGATTTCTATCACAATAAATGCTTCTAGAAAATACTTAATGATTTAAGAGGGTAATTTTTTTTTTCAAAGATCAATCCATTCTTGCCATTAGTTGAGGACGTCGGAGGCATAATGTCTGAGCAGTGTATGTTTAAAGTCAGGAAACGGTGGCCAGGGATGTAACTCAGTGGGAGAATGCTTGCCCAGCATGCACGAGGCCCTGGATTCCAGTCTCAGCGCGGCACAAGAGAAGACAGTCAGGGAATAGATTTCTCTTCCTACTTCTGCATTATCCTGCAAATCTTGGGTCTACTCACTCTAAGATTTCTCACTGCCTAAAAAATTCTTCCCCCTTCACATCACAAAATGTTACAACAAGACTTTTCTTGGTCAGTTACTATTTAAATCACCCTGAAAGCAGTGAAGTGTTCCAAGAGAGTAATATATTTAAAGTAATGGCTGTGTAAAAGTTATCTCCTGTATTTACAAAATTATTACTAAAACCTGATTTTTGTGCCATAACCATGTCTTTCCCAGGTGACACTGTAACTGAAAATAAGCATTTTCTAAAATAATAAAAAGTGGCCTTCCATTTAAATCGATAGTTCTGTAGTTGGTTAATTGCTTTCATTGGTAGGATCTCTGACCAAGTGTTCATAAGTTTTTATTACATAAGTTTTCATTAAAATAAGAAGCAAAATCTTTTCCTAAGAAATTTTTGTTGACTGTTCCATCAGTTCTCAGGCTCTTTCAATTTAAAATACAAACGTTCTCAGGATTCTTGTAGCATCACTAACTCAGTCATGGGTTAGAAGCCCCGTCCCCTGCCCGGTGAGGCCCCCGGGTTCCAGTCCTGCTGAGCTTGGTGGAGCTGACAGGAGCCAGGCTTGAGTTCAGGGTCCCCGAGGAGGCTTTTCCATGTAGCGTTATAAATATCTTGGTTCTGGAGACAATGTGGGTAATGCTTGGAATGTGTCTGATTTTATCTCAATCGTAAACAATTCCCACTACACCATTCCTGAGGTACAAGCCCACATGTGGCATGATTTCCAGGGACACAGAATAATGGGGAGAGACCACCTGGGGATTTTGAAGGCTCTTGGAAACAGCACTAGCAACCCGAAGCCTGCAGCGATGTAAACTGAGTGCCACCCAGGCTATGGCTACACAACTCCACCCACAGTGATGGGCCGGTAAGAACACTTGGGACCTTGGTGGAACCAGCATTGTCCCCCAGAGGGGCCATAGGGAGAGGGACAGCGTGGCCCTGGCTACGGCGGATCAGACAGTTTCCCAAATGAGAAGACTACAGGACACAAAGGAGTCACCGCGGCAGGCCTAGGATGGCTGCTGGGCCATGCAGATGGAGGGGACTTGGACCTCAGGCGCCTCACAGCACACTAGTAGATTCCTTTCCTATGGCTTTTAAAACACACGGCCACAAATATATGGCTTAAAACGACAAAGTATGGAGGCCAGGGATTTAGCTCAGTGGTTCCAGTGCCTAACTCACAAACACAAGGTGATAAGTTTGATCCCTGGTAGCAAAAACAAACAAAAAACCACGTTAAACCAGACTAGAGGGGAGGCTTGGTGGTAGCACGCTTGCCTAGCATGCATAATAGGCCCTGGGTTCAATCCCCACCATAGAGGAAAAAAAAAAGAAAAACACGAACTAAACAGAAACCACCTCGAACCAAACAATTCTCCTTTAGCCCCAGGGGCCAGAGGTCCAAAGTCATTTTTGCAGAGTCAACACAGATGGCACTAGTTCTCCTCTTGGGCTTGGAAAAGGAACCCTGTAAAAGCTACTGCAGCTCCTGGCCCATCTCTTCAGACTTTTCTTTTTTTGAGACAGGGTCTCGCTTTGTAGTTCAGGCTGGCCCTGAGCTCAGCCTCCAACTCACATCACAGCAATCCTCCTGCCTCTGCCTCCCGAGTGCTGGGATTACAGGTGTGAGTCACCATGCCCGGTATTGTGGTATGTGGTACTGGTTGCTACTGGGCATGAGTCTCCACACCCAGTATAGGTATGTGGTTACCGGGAATTGAACCCAGGTCCTTGTGCTTGCAAGACAGGCACCAGAACCACTGAGCTAAATCCCCGGCCCTCCATCTCTTCAGACTTTGCATCCATGGCCAGTCTTTCCCTCACTGTGGTCAGCACTCTTGGTCCTCTCTTGTCATGAGGTTATTGGGCTCTCCCAGACATTCCAAGATGCTCCCCTTTTCCACAGACAGGTCCCTTTCGCAGCTTCTAGGGATGGGGACAAGGACACAGTCGAAGTCAGCCATCAACTTGCAGTGACACCACCACAGGGGGAGTCAAAATTTAGGTTCAATAGGCCCTTTTTGTGACTGTCTTTCAAGGCAGTGTCCCTGGCCCTGTGTTTCCTTGACATTTATATCCAAGATAACAAATATGTGTTTACTCCGCAGCCAGGTCACACCCAGATGGAAAGGTCTCGCTGGGCAGGAGACCTGGGTCTGCAGCATTGGACTGAATCCAACTAAGTCTACACAGAGATCCAGATGAGAACTGAGTTTGGGTCCAAAAGCCCAGCTGGATCTGCAGGATAGACTCATAACAAGAACAGCACAGATGTCACTCTGCTGGCAGAGCAGGGTTGGCGGGCCGGCACCTAGGAACCAGGGTGGGACTGCCGCACCCCAGCGGGGCCGGGGTCAGAGTAACTAACATGCAGGAGCTGCTCTGGGAGGGCTGGCCGTTCAGGGACACTGGAGGCCCTGACGAGGCAAAGCCACTCTGTAAACTGCTGTACTGTGTCGTCTTTGTCCACAGAGACGCACAGCATAGTCGGGCACCAAGTGGGAGGACTTTGGGGACTCAGAAGGCCTTCGTACCCCCAGTGCTTGCCTTCACCATCCCAGCCAGGTCACTTCACCACTGCCCTCAGGCACTGCCATTCCGTGACCCTGAGGATGGCTGGTTGGCTCTCAGCCTGCCAGGGGACACCCTCTGGGACCCCGACACTCAGCTACCTGCGCCCCCTGGCTGGATCCTGTGGAAACAGGATGCTGCTCTGATGCTTCCTTGGAAGACGGTTGGAGAGAGCTGGGGCTGAGGATGGGCTTAGCTCACTCCAGTGCGTCGCTAGTTTAGCATGCTGTTGAGAAGCCGCAGGCCCTGGACAGTGGTCAGGTCGTCAGGAGCATTTCAGGAGCATTTCGTGCTAGGAGGTAAAGGTGGGAGGAGGTGGGGGGAGGGGCTGAGAGGTTCCCAGGAAGGGGGGGGCAGGAGTCGGCAACCCCCTCCCCAGCCACATCCCATCTGAGCGGCAGGGAACACCCGGTATGGCTCTCGGTCGGTCGGGACACAGGGGTCACTCGCGCAGGCCCTTCTGCAAATGGCCTGCATCTTGCAAACAGCCACCTGGGAGACTCCAGGATAGGCCCAGGCAGGGCTGCCCCCACCCCCCGTGTCTGTGTGCCCCACGCACTTCTAAAGCTGGAGACGCCATGGCCCAAATCTGATGGCCGTCTGCTCTCAGCTCACAAGAGAATCACCTATGGCCACGGTGGCAAACCCACGGCAGTGATGCCCACAGGGGGCTGTCTGTTGCCACTGAAAGCTCTAAAGTGTTCACCACCACTGAGCAGAGGATCAATGCGGAGCTCAGCTATTCGTGTTTCTAACAAGCTCAGATGTGATGCCCGAACCACTCATGCAAGGGCTGCAGAAGCGCTCTTTAAAATAGCTCCCAGGTCTGCATGTGGGTGGTGAAGACAGACTGAAAAGATGACCGTAAATAATGTCCGTTATCATGAGCGGGAACAGGCACACTTCACAGTGATGGGTTCGATTCCAGACCACTGAACCAAGTCTCCCAACAAAATAAGTCACACATCTGTTTTATTTCCCAATACATTCAAAAGCATTCACATACTGTAGTTTATTGTGTGTGAGACACGTTATATGTAAAAACAACGTGCACACTTTGTGACTAACCAGAGATCTGTGTAAGGTTGCCGCAGACCTGTGGTCTGTAGAACAGGACCAGCGAAGTATGGCGAAGCGCAGTGATGAGGCAGAGCGGCTGTGCTGAGGCCAGGTTAACCCGGCGGCTGTTCACTGGCCCTTTCCAGGTTGGTGGCCATCTGACCTTTGAGATGAAATGATTTCGGATGTGCTGTGTACCCCTCCGCACAGTGCCCGGGCTCTCCGGCACCTCCTGACAACCCCGGTGAGGCTGGGGCTGATGGCCGGTTCAAGGCGGCTCTACCAGCTTCTCCACAGAGACGCCTGAGACGTCCAGGTCCTGCTCCGCTCTCGTGGTCACCGGATCTGAGCGCCCACCCGTGACAGGTCCCCTGCTGATTTTCCACATTCCCAGACTCCGCTGCCGGCTTTTTTCAACCAACCTAAATAGAAAATCATTACTAAAGCTTCTTGGGTACCAACACCCTCCAGCTACTTGAAATTGGAAGGAGAAGACTAGCATTGCCTGAAATGAAGTAAAGATTTTCACAGTCATTTTCCAAGTCATTGGTGAAAATGCAGAAAGGAATTAGGAGCCTCTTTATTTTTATTTTTCAGTTGAACTACTCAAAGAATTGTTTAAAAATGAGTAACGGGCAATTACTGCATTCTTATTTGTTTTGAAGTCCATTTTAAAAGTTATGAAGTCTATATTTTACCAAACCACTTGTTCAATAGCTGATGATAATTTCTGACCTACATGAGAATTATTACTCCAGTTACTACCTTGGCCATTCATGATATTAACCATGTGATGAATGAAACAGAAAATCTTACTGAAATATTTAACATTGGGCCAGGGATTTAGCTCGGTGGTTCCAGCGCCTGCCTTGCAAGTATAAGGTCCTGAGTTCATCGCCAGTAACCACATACAACAAAGCCAGGTGTGGTGGCTCACACCCATCAGCAATCAGTACCACATACCGCAGTGCTGGGCATGGTGGTTCACACCTGTAATACCAACACTTGGGAGGCAGAGGCTGGAGGACTGCTGAGTTTGAGACTGAGTTCAGGACCAGCCTGAACTACAAAGTGAGACTTTGTCTCAAAAACTAAAATAAGGGCCTAGGATTTAGCTCAGTAGTTCTGGCGCCTGCCTTAAAAATTCAAGGTCGGGCCGGGGATTTAGCTCAGTGGTTCCGGCGCCTGTCTTGCAAGCGCAAGGACCTGGGTTCGATCCCCAGTAACCACATACCTATACTGGGCGTGGAGACTCACCCCAGCAGCAACCAGTACCACATACCACAGTGCCGGGCGTGGTGGCTCATGCCTGTAAATCCAGCACTCGGGAGGCAGAGGCAGGAGGATTGCTGTGATGAGTTTGAGGCTGAGCTCAGAGCCAGCCTGAACTACAAAGTGAGATCCTGTCTCAAAAAACCTAAAAAAAAAAAAAAATTCAAGGTCCCTGGTGACCACATACAACAAAGTCAAGTGTAGTGGCTCCCGCCCATCAGCAATCAGCACCACATACCACAGTGCCAGGCGTGGTGGTTTATACCTGTAGTCCCGGCACTCAGGAGGCAGAGGCAGGAGGATTGCTGAGTTTGAAACTGAGTTCAGGACCAGCCTGAATTTCAAAGCAAGACTCTGTCTCAAAAAACTAAAAAAAAAGAAATATGTATCATCATCTTTAACACTAAAGGCAGATTATAGACTATCTGATTTATCATTCAGATAGTTTTAATCTACTGTGTTCCTAGCAAACCATAGGTGTTCAATAAATATCTGTTAATAAATGGATAGGTAAAGGAATGAACAAATAAACAAATGAATGAAATAAATGCATCTTATTCCATTTTGTGCTGTTACAGAGACCCAAGAGTGAGTAATTTATAAAGAAGCAAAACTGGTTTGGTCCATGGTTTTAGAGGTGAGGAAGTCTCAGAAGCAAGGGCTGCATCACAGCATAGCGGGAGACTCCCCCAGGGAAGATGGCAGAACAGAGATATTGCAGGACAAGAGAAGGACCTTGAAGGCCCAAGCTCCTTCATAACTGATGTTCATCTGTTCCTGGGGATGGAGCCCTCGTCTCCTGGACACCCCTTATTCAGCCCCACCTCCTCACAGTGTCTCACTGGGAGTAAGTTCCCAACACTGAAGCTTTCCAGAGACATTCAGACCAAAACAAGGCATAAAGTAAGGTTTTAAAATTTTAAAGCAGACATTTTTTTTTTTTTTTTAGACAGGGTCTCGCTTTGTGATTCAAGCTGGCCCTGAGCTCAGCCTCAAACTCACATCACAGCAATTCTCCTGCCTCTGCCTCCTGAGTACTGTGATTACAGGCATGAGCCACCACGCCTGGCACTGTGGTGTGTGGTACTGATTGCTGCTGGGGTGAGTCTCCACGCCCAGTATTGTTATGTGGTTTCTGGGGATCGAACCCGGGTCCTTGCGCTTGCAAGACAGGTGCCAGAACCACTGAGCTATATCCCCAGCCCCAGACATTTATTTTCATTTCTTAAAGGCAATGTACAGTGGGGTGGGATAAAATTAAGTGACTAGTGCATTGTCTAAACTTGCCCGGGGAATGTAAATACAATTTAATGTGGAGAAAAATGTCTGGTGTGCAGGAAATGCAGCATCATCCCCACAGCCTGCGCCCTCCCTGCACCAAGTCTGGGCATCTGCTACCGGCCTCCTGAGTGTGCCCTCAACACAGCAGCAGGAGGCAGCTCCGGACTCCTCCCATAGAGCCTGCCCGGGGCAGAAACTCCACAGAGGCTGGTCAGGCCCTGGTCTGGAGCTCCAGGTCCCTGACCCCCAGCCCACCTGCGTTCTGGCCACAGCTCCTGGTCTGGACGTTTCTTTCCTTAGTCAGTGACCTCAGCCCAGGTTCTGCTCCTTGCCACCATGTCGGGGGGCCTCCCCTGACCACTCCCCACCTCATACAGCTTCCACAGATTCTGTTTTTCTCCATACCACCCATTACCATCTAGCATACCACACTGCTGGTTTATTGTGATTAGTGTCTTTGTCTCCCCCATAAAACAACCTCATAGGCCAGGGATTTTGAGTTGTCTGCTTAGTGCCCTCACCTTGCTTCTTCCAAGTAGCATATGTCTGGCACATAGCAGTCACTCAGTAAGCGTGCACTGCCTTAGTGAATCGACGGGTCACCATTTTCATATTTAAGAAGTATTTCTGAGATCCTTTGATTGGAACACTAAAAGTCATGATGTCTAGTCCTAGACTTGGCCAACACAGATTACATATCTATTTGGAAATAATGAATATGTCTATGTAAGATTTCTATATTCTATTTAGTTTTTCACCTCTTTTTCCTTGAGTGTTATTTCTTCAGCAGAAATACCTCCAGATGTACTCAATGGTTTCCTCAAAGTGAAATGACACAGATAAACAACACCAACAAGGAATAAACAGCCCAAGAGCCATGGGAGAAGGATACATGTCAGTCTTGATAAGAACATACCCCTTTTAAATGCCCTAGAATTACTAGAAAATTCTTGCTACCTGTGTGTTTCTGGGTGTATTCCTTTGCTGTAAGCAGAATGTGACTTCTGAGACTCCAGAAACAGGGCTGAGGCCATAGAATGTGAGAAAATATTTCCAGATATCTCACATGGGGCTAATCCCTAGAATATATAAAGAACTTAACAACAGATGTGTTACCGTGGATGATAGGTCCTCGGCTGGGTTTTTCGGTTCCAGGTTTCTGTTTCTTTGCAGGAAACAGCAGCAAACTTTAACGAGTCAGTGGGACTTGATGGGCGAGCTCATGCCAGTGAAAGGGAAAGTGGCAGGAATGCAGAGGGGAGTGGGTCAAGGCGCCTCCCAGTGGGTCTTCTACAGCATTATTGACAGCATGATTGGCAGGGTGCTGAGTCTTGTCAGTGGCGTCTGTCTGTGCATGTCCTTCCTTGTAACCCACTCTGTTATGACTGGGTGTATGAGATGCCATCCGCCTGCATGAGCCTTCCGTGAGCTCTCCGTGAAGAAAGGCTACTGCAGGTCATGCAGAAGCTTTGACCTGTGTGTTCTAGCTCGGAATCCTGTCATTTTCTAGGGCCAGCTCAGGGGTCTGTTCTTTGTTTATCTCTGTCACTGGGAGTGAGCCTTAGGACAAAAGTGTGTGTGTGTAGGAGCTGGCTCTGGGCTGTTACTCAGGTTCAGGTGTGTGAAGGAACTGCCCTTGTGGCCCCAACTGTACTACCTACACAACGGTCTCACTCACTGCCCCTCAACTCTTACCCCTACAGCTCAACCATAAAACAAAAACAAGGATAATTTCTCTCTCTCTCTTTCTCTCTCTCTATTTCTGTCTCTCTCTGTCTCCCTTTTTCTTTCTCCTTTTCTCTCTATTTCTCTATCTCTCTGTTTCTCTCTCTCTCTGTCTCCCTTTCTTTCTCTTCCTCCCCCTCAAATTTTCCCTCTCTGAGCAAGATACTGGAACAGACACTTCCCTAACCATGTGAAAAGATTTTCAGTGTTACTGTGGTGGATTATAGTTAATAATAGTCAATCTGGAACGTCCGGCTGAACTGAGGCAGCATGGTTCTGGGTATGGAAGACCCACCTGAGGATTGCTGCCAAAATAACAAAAGGAAAACGGGAACAGGGATTGGCTGCTGCTGACTTTCCTAAAGAAGCTGCTTTTCAGCAGTTTTTCTTCAAAGGAGCTTTGAATTCCATCTTCCTTCAGGAGAATTTAAATCCTATCTCCAGATATCTTGGACAATGTCACCTGAGTTCCGTGCAGACCTCTTAGCCTTGTGGCACAGATCCTTCCCCCTGCCACACAGACTTGCCAGCTTCCACCAGTGGCCCTTGGCCTTCCATACCAACTTGCATGGGACATTGCCATGGGCTCTAAGCCTTGACTGGATCCCCTGGGTCCCCAGTGTGCAGACGTGTTGCATTCTTCTACCTCTGACTCTACTAAGCATCAACTAATACAGTCACTGGGGGGGGGGTGATGCAAATCAAAACCACAAGAAGATACCACCTCATGCCCATTAGGGTGGCAAAGTATAATAAATATATTTGGGGACTCAAGAGATGGAGCAGCGAGGGAAAAGAGCTATAAACAAGAAGTGAAGATGTAGCCAGCATGTATCCCAACAACCACGATGAGTGTATTTATGATGCATATACAATAAAAAAGGAATGACGAAATTAAAGTTACTAGTAAGTGATGGGCAATGTCATTTATCAGTGAAAAGGCAGATGGTAGGTACTGCTGTGCCAGAAAAATTAATATATGATTTCTGTAAGTTGCCCACAGCTAAACCAGTATACCAAACCCTTTGGGACTAAGCTCATTTCCTGAAAAAGTGGCCCAAGTATATAATAATCATAGCTAGAGCTATGCTTTTAATGGAAGGAAGGAAGAAGCAAAGTATAGTGAGCCTTTGTTCCCAGGGCCCCTAGCACAGAGCTCCTAAGACTTGGAGTTTCCCAAGTGGTAGGAGTCTTTTGTTATTCATAACGAGCTAAGCCCTTTATTAAATCACATAAGCATTTATGCCGACTTTGGGGGGGTGGGTTGTAGGCATCCATAGGCTGAGGCTGTTACCAGGGAGAAATAGAAGGCTGGAGCTTCAAAGCCCACACTAGGAGCTAACTTCT
>PVIR01015389.1:6556-38739 GCA_004026965.1 Petromus typicus
CAGCAATCCTCCTGCCTCTGCCTCCCGAGTGCTGGGATTACAGGCGTGAGCCACCACGCCCGGCACTGGTATGTGGTACTGGTTGCCGCTGGGGTGAGTCTCCACACCCAGTATTGTTATGTGGTTACCGGGGATTGAACCCAGGTCCTTGCGCTTGCAAGACAGGCGCCGGAACCACTGAGCTATATCCCCGGCCCATGGTGAGATTTCTTAATGTGCTGTTTAGTCATTCACATATCTTTTTGCTGAAGCTTATGTCCACTTTTTACTTGTTGCCTTTTTTCTCACTGAATTGTGTAAACTGAATATTACATGTACAAGCTGTTTATCTGATAAGCAATTTATTTACTTCTTCCTAAGTATGTGGCTTGCCTTTTAATCATCTAGCTAGTACTTTTTGGAGCTAACAAGTTTTAAAATGTCTAATTTACCAATTATTTCTTTTAGATTGCTTTTGATATTCTACTGTTAAGATTTTTTGTGTACCCCTAAAAGTTAATGTGATTGAACACTTGGTCCTCAGGGTGGCAGTATTATACTAAGAAAGGCACGGCCTAGTGCTAGGTCACTAGGGTATACTTTTCTTGGAAAGTGGTTCTTAGGCAATCTCCTAAATTCTCCGAGACAGTGGTTATTAAAGGAGAAAGCCAGACCTTATTTAGCTAACCTCTGTCTGCTTTTGCTTCTGAGATATAATCATTTACATGCTGCAGTACATGGTCCTACACAGCTATCAAATGCCATGAGGTTATGCAGCAGGGGTGGGGGGACAGTTGACAGACAGACAGAATTCTGAGTTTAGGCTATGACATTTGCATTTTCAGACTTCAAAACCCTGAGTTAAATAAACTCTTTCTTCATATGTAGCCTGTATTAGTTATTTCATTATCATGACCAAAAGCTGATTAATACTTTAGAATTCTTTAACTTAAGATCTTAAAATTTTTGTAGTTTTAGCTTTTACATTTAGGCATTTGATTCTTCTCAGTTAATTTCTGTATGAAAGATGAATGCTTAAGTTCGTCTATCTGCATGTAGATACTTGGGCATCCCACCACAAATTTGTTAAAAAACTGTCATTTCCCTGTTGATTTGCCAAGGCAGTTTGTTGAAACTCCTATGACCAAAAATATAATGGTTTCTGGACTCTCAACTTTATTTTCTTTATTTAAGAGTCTGTTTATGACAACATTATTGTCTGGATAGCTAGTTTAAGTTTTAGAATTAGGAAGCTTCAGTTCTCTAGCTTTGTTTTTGGTTCCAAAAACATGAAACTTCTAGTACTCTGCGTGAATTTTACAGTAACCTTATCCATTTCTAAAATACTCTGATTGAATTCTGATAGTGTGTTGAATTTATCTGTCTGGGAAGAATAGCAATTTTTCCTTTTCGCACTGTGGCTTGAACTCAGACTTTTACACTAAGTTATATCCACTGTCCCTTTTCAAAAAATGTTTATGCTTAGAGACAGGGACTTTTAAGTTGCCCAGGCTGGGCTCAAACTTACTATTCTCCTATTTCAGGCTCCCAGAGTGAGCCATTACACTCAACTTACATCTGAACAATCTTAAGTACATCTTAGCAATACTCTCTTCAAGTCCATAAAAATGGAGTATTTTTCTATTTATGTCTCCTCTAAATTGCCTGAGCAGTGTCTAATAATTCTTAGACTATCCTTTTATTTTGATCTTTTTCAATTCACTGAGCTTTATAGCCATATAGTTTAGATTATTGTATCATGTGCATTTAAAAAGAATGTATAATCTGCAGTTATTGAATAATGTATATTCTTAAAAGGTCAATTACATCATGGCTGCTAATTATGTTGTTCAGATCTATAGCTTGACCAATTTTTTTAGTTGTTCCATAGCTTATGAAAGGTCTTAAAATATCCAACTAAAGTTTTAGAATTTCTTTAAATTCTGTCAACTTTTTTTTTTGGTAGACAGGGTCTCATTTTTGTAGTTCAGGTTGGCCCTGAGCTCACTATGTAGCCCAGGCAAGCCTCAAACTCGCAGCACTCCTCCTGCCTCTGCTTCCCAAGTGCTGGGATTACAGGCGTGAGCCACCATGCCCTGCATTATGGTGTGTGGTACTGATTGCTGATGGGCGTGAGTCATCAAGCCTGGCATTGTGATATAAGGTTCCTGGGGATCGAACTTGGGACCTTGAACTTGTAAGGCAGACGCTGGAACCACTGAGCTAAATCCACAGCCCAATTCTGTCTATTTTTGTGGCAATGTTTTGAAAACTGTATCTTCCTGATGAATTGTCTCTTACTATTATGTTGCATTTTGTCTCTAGTAAAACACTTATTTTAAAATTGAAATCTTTACTGGTACATTACATATACACATCATGATCACACTCAACAACGAGAATTTGTGCCAGTATATGACACAACTTAATTCTCATTTTTTCCCATACCCCAATTCACCCTACCACCCCACCCCCATATATGTAAGCTTTGTTTCCTTTCTTGTTATAATCTCATTATTTTTCCCCTCCTTATTTACCCCTTTACCCCATTTCGCTTTGAGTATTTTCTATTTCACAATATATAACATACATTCTAGAACTCATCTTCATTTACATCTTCATTTTCTCATACCAGAAAAAAGATACGATATTTACACATTTGTGACCTATTTATTTCACTTATGAGGATTTCCTCAAGGTATATCCATTTGAGTATAAATGATTCAATCTTATCATTTTTTTTTTTTTTTTGAGACAGGGTCTCGCTTTGTGGTTCAGGCTGGCCCTGAGCTCAGCCTCATACTCACATCACAGCAATCCTCCTGCCTCTGCCTCCTGAGTGCTGGGATTACAGGCGTGAGCCACCACGTCCGGCACTGTGGTATGTGGTACTGGTTGCTGCTGGGCGTGAGTCTCCACGCCCAGTATGGTATGTGGATACTGGGGATCGAACCCGGGTCCTTGCGCTTGCAAGACAGGCGCCGGAACCACTGAGCTAACTCCCCAGCCCAATCTTAACATTTTTTATGGCAGAGTAATACCATTCTGTAGAAGAACCACAACTTTTATCCAGCCTCCAGTTGATGGAAATTTTGGTTGTTTCCAAGATTTAGCTATCACAATCTGAGCTGCTATACGCTATAAACATGGGTGCACATGTCGCTGTGATAGTAATCTTTGTCACAGCAATCTTTTAATTCTTTTGTATATATACCTAGCAGAGGAATAGCAGGGTCAAATGGGACCGCTAATCCTAGTTTTCTGAGGAATCTCCAAACTGATCTCCACAGGAGTTGTACAAATCTACACTTCCACCAACAGTGGAGAAGGTTTCCTTTCTCTCCACAGCCTCACCAACATCTGTTGCTGGCTAATTGAGATAGCAGCCATTCTTTGTGGAGTGAGATGAAATCTTAGTGTTGTTTTCATCTGCATCTCTCGAATGACTAGTGATGTTAAACATTTCTTCATATGCTTCTTAGCTGCTTTTATTTCTTCCTCTGAAAAGTGTCTGTTCATTTCAGATACCCATTTTTGAATTGGGTCTTTAAATGTGGGTGGACTGATTTTTTTTAAGCACTTTATATATTCTAGATAGTAACCCTCTGTCTGAGAAAAGGCTGGTAAAGATCTTTCCCTATACTGTTGGTTGCCTAAACACTTTTCGATATTTATTTTCTCTAATATTAAAATTACCACCTAAAGCGTACATTGTTTAAAAACAACAGTTTTTTGTCTTTCATTCAGTAACATCTTTTAACTGAAGTGTTTAGATGAGTATCATTTCATTATTGATATAGAGTGGACCAAGGACTACTGTTACTATTTTCCCTTTCCTGTCCTCTGTATTGGAAAATTTTATTGTTTATTTATTTATTTTTTGCCTCTTTTTGTGGGGGACAGGATCTTAGTTATAGTGCGGGCTGGCCTTCAGTTCACTGTATAGTTCAGGCTGGCCTCAAAATCAGTGACCCTCCTGCCTCCGCTTCCTGAATGGTGGGATTAAAGGTGTGTGCCACCATGCCCAGCTCTCTCTTTGTATTTTTAAAGTGGGTGCTTTCGGGATTACAATTCAAATATCTAATAGTCTATGTTTTACTTAAAATTTTTCTTATGCCAGGTATATGCATAAGATCAGTGGGATAAGTCCTTTCACCACTGTTAAATAACTGTATATTCAAAACCTGACGTAGGGATGCAGCTCAGTGGTGGAGCACTTGCTTTAGTAAGCATTAAGCTCTGTATCTAATCCTCAGTTCTGGGAAGAAAAGAAAATCCCATGGGATGACACTATAATTTTTGTACTGGACAATTACAAGTTTGTTAAGGAATTTAAGAAGCTAAGAAAGCAGTATTTTATATTAGCCAGCTAGTTTACCATTTGTTTTGCTCTTCTTCCCTTCTCAACAATTACGTTTTTTTTTCTGCTATCATTTTTCTTTAGCTTTAGGAACTTCCTTTGGCATATCTTGTAGAGTAAGTTTGCTAACAAAGAATTTTCTTTATTTGAAATGTCTATTTTTTTTTTACCTTTATCCCTGAAGAGTAATTTTACTGGGTACAGAAGTATGGGTTGAGAGATCTCTTTTTTCAACACACTAAAAATATATCTCCACTGAATTCTTCTCTCCAAATGTAATGATGAAAAACTCATGTCATTCAAACCTTTACTTCTTGGAAGGTAAAGGTGTTAATTTTTCTTTTGTTGTTTTCAAGATATTTTTTCCCCCAGAAGTTGTTTTCTCATTAGGAGATACACAGCTTTTGTTTTTAGCAATATGTTATGTATGCAGTGATAGATTAAAAATCTTTTTTTCAGGTTTGGTTTTAACTTTGTCTTTTCTGTAGTCTGCTGTTTCTCTATTATCTGTAAATTTGCATCCTTCACCAAAGTTGGAGAGGGGCAGTCATTACTTCTTCCAATCTCTCTTCTGCCATGCTTCTTCAGTCTTTCTGGAATCCCAACTATTTCTGTTATTTATTCCTTCTGATAATGTCCCACAGGTCTCTGAGGCTCTGTGCACTTATAAAACTCTTCTGTCTCCTTATTCTTCAAATTAGGTTATTTGTATTACTCAATCTTTAAGTTTACTGACTCCTTTTGTTCTAAACTCCAAGCTGCCAATGAACCCATTCAATGAAGTAGACACTGTATTTCCAAGTTATAAAATTTTATCTTAATTTGTATTTTGTGCTGAGAATTCCTTTCATTCAAATGTTTTTTAATATTTCAGAAACCTAGTTATAATAGCTTTCATAAAGTTTCTATCTGATAATCCTAATATCTGGGTCTTCTTAGAGTTCTTACTCTTAAGAATTGGCACATCTGGGGCTGGGGATTTAGCTCAGTGGTTCCGGTGCCTGTCTTGCGAGCACAAGGGCCCGGGTTTCATCTGCAGTAACCACATACAATACTGGGCGTGGAGACTCACCCCAGCAGCAATCATTACCACATACCACAGTGCCGCGCATGGTGGCTCACGTCTGTAATCCCAGCACTCGGGTGGCAGAGGCAGGAGGATTGCTGTGAAGTGAGTTTGAGGCTGAGCTCAGGGCCAGCCTGAACCACAAAGCGAGACCCTGTCTCAAAAAAAAAAAAAAAGAATTGGCACATCTTTTTGGGATTTTTTGTGTCAGAGATTAAATGTGGAGGCACTGCACATGCTTAGTAAGTGCTGTAACTCCTGTGCTACATCTCAAGCCCTTTCTGGATCTTTATATTAAATGATTTTCAGTTTTATATTAGACATGTAAATGTTAGGTTGTGTAGAATAAGTACTGTTATAATATTTTGGAGAATATTGTTGTCTTTCTTTTAGCAGCCATACTAAATACACGCAGACTGTTTTTTTGTGTTCTATTTTTAAAAGGTAATGTTTAAACTCTATTTAGTTCTTTATTAAGTCTTTGTGTGATGTTCTGCATCTATCCCATGCATGTGTAACTCAAGAGAGGCTGAAACTTGTATGGGATTTTCTTCAAACTCTTCAACCTACAAAGATTCTTTTCCTTTATTTCTCTGGACAGGAAATATGGCATTCTCTGGAAATTTTGGCTGCTAGAATTGGCATGGCACACTACAACTACTGGTGAGGCAAGAAAGCAAAACAAACTGGAAACTTACTTCTGTGTGGATCCTTTCCCACAATCTGCCAGCTCTTGTTTATACTCTGGAATCCTTTCTAGGTGTCTTAAAATAATTTATCTGGAGCTCTTTGTTTTAGTCAGTAGGGAGTAAAGACTCAGTGGCTCAGTTTATCTTACTACAGAAAACTCAGAACTTGCACTGTGGATTTTCAAAATGTTTTTGCTGGGCATGATAAAATAGGTTAGGAGTCATTTTGTTGGGAACTTTGTCTTTCTGATGCCACACTTTCTGTTCAGTTTCTCAGTGTTCTTTTGAGGATAATTCTGTGGATAATTTATCTTTTTTTCTCTAGCATCTTTTAATACTTTTGCTCTGTATTTCTTCCTTGTTTACTTTAATATTATGTACTTAAGTAAAATTTTTATATTCTGCTTGACATTTGTTATGTCTCATTCTTTTTTTCTTTTTGAATTCTATTATATGCATGAATTAAAATTCCGACCTCCACACTCTTTGCTGTACTCTTTTTTAAACCTCATATGTCAATGTATTTTCTACTGACTTTTCATCTAGTTTACTAACTTTTCTACTCTGTTGTTTTATCCGCTGTTAAATCCACTCAAGTCTAACCAGGAAGAGCAATCATATGCCTGGCTGATAATTTCTGAAGCCATGCTATACAATGCATACTGCCTAAGAAAAAGTGCACTCTGGGGGCCGGGGATTTAGCTCAGTGGTTCCGGCGCCTGTCTTGCAAGCGCAAGGACCTGGGTTCAATCCTTGGTAACCACATACAATACTGGGCATGAAGACTCAAGCCCAGCAGCAAGTACCACATACCATACTGCCAGGCGTGGTGGCTCACGCCTGTAATCCCAGCACTGGGGAGGCAGAGGCAGGAGGATTGCTGTGAGTTTGAGGCTGAGCTCAGGGCCAGCCTGAACCACAAAGCGAGACCCTGTCTCAAAAAAACAAACAAATAAAAGAAAAAGTGCACTCTGAAAGAAATTCTAAAACTTTTTTTTTTTGAGACAGGGTCTTGCTTTTTGTAGTTCAGGCTGGCCCTGAGCTCAGCCTTAAATTCACAGCAATCCTCCTGCCTCTGTCTCCCAAGTGCTGCTGGGATTACAGGCATGAGCTACCATACCCAGCACTATGGTATGAGACTGCTGGTGGGCATCAGTCTCCATGCCCAGCATTGTTGTATGTAGTTACTAGGGATTGAACCCAGGCCCTTGTACTTGCAAGGCAGGCACTGGAACCACTGAGTTAAATTAAATCCCCAGCTCAGAAAGTCTAAAACTTAGTTGTAAACTTTCACAAAACACAAACTCTTACTGCAGCTATAAGTCATTACTTTTCAAAACTGAAGTATATATTAATAATTAGCTTTAAAATTAATTTTCCTTCTCTATAAAGTCACTTTTTTCGTTAAAATTCTGATGCTTACAAACCTTACACATCCCATAAATCCTTTTTATAAAGTTTAAGGAAAATGGTTAAAACTACCATCTTTACAAGAGACTTTCAGTAGTGGTGAAGGAAGCAACAAACAATAACCAAACTTACCTTGGATGATGTGGCATACATGGTGAATCTTGAGTACCACTTGCTTGCTTTCTCTGCAACTCCTTTTCCAGCAGTGAACATACTGTGTCTTAGAACATCTAGTTTTGGTACTAACAGTGTATCTAAATTAAATGAAGGTGATGGATGGGTTAATGTATCTTGAGATCCTTCCCTAAATGGGCAAGAAGGTGAGAAAGCTGGAGAAGACCAGAGTCTATCTCTTGTTTTCTCCTCACTTTTTGTGTAACTTTTAGATTTGATAAGTCTCACAGGTCTAGGAGAATTAGGAGGCAGGCTTGATCTTCTTCCTGCCTTGACCAATGTTGGGCTTTTCTTACTGGTTAATTTATCATCACATGCTCGCTGTAAATCAAT
This sequence comes from Petromus typicus, assembly GCA_004026965.1. NCBI lineage: Eukaryota > Metazoa > Chordata > Mammalia > Rodentia > Petromuridae > Petromus > Petromus typicus. The sequence continues at coordinate 14,568 of PVIR01015389.1, forward strand.
GCTTGGTGTACGACTCGTCAAAGGACTGCTCATGTTATTCATATACATCTCAATTTCTTCAGCTAAATCACGCCTAGCAGATGGTGTTGAAATGCTTTTGCTGTCATCTTCATCGTCGTCCTCTTCTTCTTTTTGCTGCTGTTCAGTCTCAGCAACCAAAAGAGAAAGGGGGTCAAATCCTGTTGCAACATCAGTTTTTTCAGAAGGTTTTACCAAAAAGCTGCTGCTCATACGTTGAATCCTCCTGGGATTTTGTGTAGTAATATATCCCACTTTTGATCTGTCTGCTTCATTGTCTAAATCTTCTAGGTCAAAAATAACAGGAGAATCCACTTTATCTGCCAAACAACTAGGACTATCAAAAGGTGTATCATCGTCACTAGATTCTTTTTCTAGATTGCTTCTTTTTGATCTTAAAGGTGGCTTTCCAATATCAAGGCTATTTGGCCTTGTGCCATTTGAGATAACATTTGAAAGAATTTTTGCATCAGCTCCCAATTTTTCAACTATATCTCCAGGGTTTGCTTCTTGGTTAATTTTATTCAGCATAAATCCGATCAATACACCTCCACTAAGATTACGGTTTCTAGTTCCCCAGGTCAACTGCTGCTGCAAATTAGATTCATTGTCACTTTTATGTCTTTTCCTGAAGCATCTACTTTGAATATTTCCTGTTTCATTTGTATCCTCAAGACTTGACATTAAGCGCTGCTCAGGTATGCTTTCTGAAAAATGAGAAAAGTACTTTTAGCCATGAAAATGTAATGTGCAAACATAAGTTATTTTAAATATTTAAAGTTTTAGTAATAAAAATGATCTTAAGAGGTACTCACTGCCTTCCTATTTATATGATATATACCATAATAAGCACTTTACTTATATTATTTACTAAAAATATTTCAACATACTTATGAATTAAGAAAAAATACTCAGACTGAAGTTATCCAGTCCTTAATGGTAGATTAGTGTGTATAACTATAAAAGTTCTGCTCCTAGAAATTAGGTTGTACTTCTAAAAAACTTAAAAAAGACAGTTGAGATTTATATTTAAGACAGATGCAATGGTGCACCTCTGTAGTTCTAGCTACTTGGGAGGCTAACACTTAAGGATCACAAGTTCAAGGCCAGCCTGGGCAACTTAAGTGAGACTTTTTGTCCCCAAAAATAAAAAGCCAGGGAGCTGAAGGATGTAGCTCATTGTCAGAGAGCTTGTCTAGCATGTGTTTAGCCTTGAGTTCAATCCCCAGAACCACACACAAAAAGAGATTTACATTTAATAATAATAAATGTACATTCATTTCACTGCATTGATTAAATAACCACAGTAATACAACTGTGGTTGTTTTAGATGAGTTTGAGATTCTCTGTCTTCTGCTTATTAAAATGAAAAATAAAGACACAAATTTCCAAAGCAAACCTAACAGCAATTATATTGATTTTACGCATAAATAAAATTTATTTTAAAATCACCAAATCTTTGGGACTATAGAGATGGAAAAACAACTTTACATTTGCTTAACATATGGACCACAAGTTTACACCAGGGAAACATGAAGGGCTACTTCATTTTATTCAGAAACACTGTTCATTGTTTCCTACCAAATTTCTTAGTGAATAATGCTGAAAGCTAAAATCTAGGTTTCTGAGATCTTTAATTGTTCTTATAATGTGGGAATCTTATAAAACATTAATCTAGGTATAGTAGTGTCAATTATTCTTACATACTTTATTCAACAGAATTAGATCTCTATGGGCAGTTAGTAAAAATATGTCTTTTCCCCCACCATATGATACATGCAGGTAACAGTAAAGCCACAGAAGATTAAAAACTACTGTTGTTTAATAAGCATGTACTATTAAAAAGATTTAAGAGAGGTAATTTTTTTCCTTTATCAGTTTATGATTGAGGGCTTAAACCAAAACATATTTTCTTCTGATACCCTGGGAAATCTACTGTTTGGCAGGTTAAAATTAAAAACTTTAGAAGAATCTTGTAACTCAAATACAATACTCTGGAATTGCATTTGAATACATGAGCAAGAGTTCTCTGCAAAGTCAGCTCTATGCTATGGTCAAAAGACAAAGCTGGTTAATAAGCTACAACACGCATCGACAAATTACAGTTCTGAACCAAATTTGGTTCAAAGCCTGTTTTTTATAGCTTATGATATCTGTAAAGGGCTGTAAAAGTCTGATATGCACACAGAAGAACAGGTAACACAGATTGTACATAGCCCACAAGAACCCAAATACTTATTATTTATTATGATCTTTTATAGTTTTCCCAACTATAAATTTCATAAATGCTAAATTCTACCAAATGAGGGTGAATTCTGCATGCCTCTGACACAAAGGGTACAAACGATATAACTTCCTTAGTCCAGGCAGCTTTATGACCTAAGTCTAGCCAGTCATATTTAGGTGATAATTTAATTTATGAGGGTTTGGGGAAAAACTTTTGCTTTCTTGACTAAAGGGATAAAAGTAGTTCTGTACTCTTTTTTTCACATTTCTTCTGCCTTGAACGGATAGACTATGCCCAGAGATATCAGTGGCCATATAATAATCATGGTTTAGTCAGGAAAACTGATGGCAAAGTCCCTTAATCAATATTAGAAAAAGTGCTTAGCTTTGTTTGTTTTTTTTTTTAATTTTTAATTTTAATTTTTTTGAAACAGGGTCTCACTTTGTAGTTCAGGGTAGCCGTGAGCTCACTATGTAGCTTAGGAGAACCTTGAACTCACAGCAATCCTCCTGCCTCTGCCTCCCAAGTGCTGGGATTACAGGCATGGGCCACCATGCCCGGCAAGCTTTGTTTTTTTAAAAATAAATTCTACTTTATTCTATTTCCCCTTATATTCCCTCAACTTCTCTATGTACAAAAACATTGTTTCTATTTTTCCTTCTGTCTTCACTTTTTTTTGAATATCTTATTTGAAAAAAATAAACCTCAATTTGTTGACGCCACTGTGTAACAGTATTTACAGAGATTTACAGAGATTTATTGTGAGATTTAACAGATTATCTTTTTCCTAGATCTTTAACACACTGTGATACACACCTTTTACATATGATTCCCTCCACTTGGCATCCACCCTCTCAATTCCTCTTTTCCAATCCTTATTTATTTTCTATTCTTTCTTCAGATCTAAGTTCAAAACTCATATTCACAAGAAAGTCTTCCCTGGCCAATACCCACCCTCCACCCCTCAAAACAAGAAACACCTCTAGTATATGTTCTCACAATAACTTACAGTCATTTTTTACAAATTTAATTTTAGACTATTTTTACATTTACTTGATTAACATTTTTTGCATCCTTCCCATCTGCTTTCTCCATGAAGGCAGGGGCTGTGTTTATTTTCGCTCCTTATCATATACCCAGTAATACCTGGCATATGGTATTTATTGAATGCTGTCCACTGAGCAATAACTGTAGTCAAGAGATCAACTCAGGATACACCATATAATTAGGCATATAAACATATATAACGACATACTATAAAATATATATTACAACATGATATATTATACGTAAAGGTAAAAAATTAAAGCATGCTAAAATCAGAATTAAGCTTAGAGAAATATTTCATAGTTACACTTTTCTCTGGTTGACCTCTTAGTAATTCAACGCATGTTCAACAAATCATTAAATTTTCAAGATAATCATGAAAGAAGTATAGGATGATGACTGTCCAGTCAAATATTAAAACACCTATGTATTCCCATATCTTTTAGTATTTGACTACTGTATACATACACACAGTACAGGTACACATATGCAAATATACATCCAGTGATATAAAATGAATATCCAATACTCTACTGAAAAACATAAATTTGAAAAATGCTTTGAATCGTAGTATGTAATAAGGAAAGTTTTTGAAAAAGAAACATACTACAAATTACATATATATTCTTTAGGAGTAGTGATAAATCCATAGTACTTAACAAATGGAAAGTTTTCAAGCCAAAAATATCAAGGACACAGTAATAATTATAATTTATACTAATAAAATCCATTATAGGCTTTTATAAAATTGAATTGTTAAGCATACAGGGTAGCCAAATAGATGATCAAATATTTATTACTCTGATAAAATGTCAGGATCAAAAGATCACTTAAAATAATATTTACATAAAAGCAAATACTATCAAAAGAATAAGCATGAACAGACAATAATGAAAACATGAAACCATCACACTTTGGAAGGCAGTGGCAGAAGTATCCTAAGTTTAAACTCAGTCTAGGAAACTCAGTAAGGTCCTATCTGAAAGGGCAAAAAAAAGTCTTGGGAACATAGTTCAATGCAAAGGTCTTGGGTTTGATTCCCCAATACTTAAGAAGGGAAAAAAAAAAAGCAGTGCAACATAATATATGTTCTCATTAATATCAATGTTGCCACATTGAGAAATACAAAATAATATATTAAAAGCACTTTGACCTGAGTATGGTGGTAAACTGTAATCTCAGATTCTTGGGAGACTGAGACAAGAAGATCTCAAGTTCAAGTCTAGCCTGGGAAACTCAGCAAAATCATGTCTCAAAATAAAATAGTATTTTAAAAGGGCTGGAGGATGTAGCTCAGCGGTAGAGTGCTTGCCTGTCATGTATGAAGTCCTGGTACAACCGCCACCACTACAAACAAACAAAAAAGGACACTTTGAAAAGAGAAAAAAAAAAAGAATAACATCACTTTAACTGTCTGAAGGTCTGCTCTTTTCCTTGATGCCAACTAAACAATCAGTTCCAGGGGGCCGGGGATTTAGCTCAGTGGTTCCAGCACCTGCCTCGCAAGTCCAAGGGCCTGGGTTCAATCCCTGGTAACCACATTCAACAATACTGGCTGTGGAGACTCACACCCACCAGCAATCAGAACCACATTAACACAGTGCTGGGTGTGGTGGCTCACACCTGTAATTCTAGCACTTGGGAGGTAGAGGCAGGAGGATTGCTGTGAATTCACAGCCGAGCTCAGGGCCAGCCTGCACTATAAAAGCAAGACCCTGTCTCAAAAAAAAAAAAAACAAAAAGAAAAAGAAAATGGCTCACCAAGGCAGACACAGTGGCCTATAATAGTGGCCCCCAAAAAAGAATCAGCTCATTTAAAAATTGTTTAGCTATATGGCACCCTTACACTTATCACTTTTCCTGCTCCTACCTCCCCCTTCCAGAAAGTTCCAACAGTCCAAACTCAAAAGGCAGTTTATAGTAGGAGGTGTGCCACATACTTTGTAGTAATAAAAGCTTGCACAAAGTATATTATAAATACAAAATTTAAACTACTAAGACATACCATGAGATGTTGCACAAATATGATTTTAAAGTAAATGAGAAGAATTAAGACTCATTAAAAATAAATATTCACTACAAAAACCAAACAAAAAATATTCACTAGATCACAGTACAATTCATTCTGCACATAAAAAATGTGTTCTATTCAACTCACCTATGCATTCCTGTGATACTTTATCAGCACTGTTATTACTTGTGACATTGAGGCGGACTATATTGGAAGAACTTTGATAACTGAGTTTAGGAAGGCAGTCAGCACTTCCTTTTGCACTCTCGTTCTCTGACACTATAAAGGTGAAAATGAAAATGTTAATAAAATGAACCTATGTACACTATAGCAAGTATAAAGAGAAATAGCCTTTCTCCTGAAAACTGGTGATAAGAATATACTGAATATCTCTTTATTATATATTAGAAACTCACAAATAAATCATTCTATTTATTTGAGGCCTCAAAGCATGGATCAAATTGCTAAGTACCGGTCATGAACATGAAATTCACACACAAATTCTGTATTTTCTTGTTATGTGTGAAAGTGAGGTTTTAGCAAGGGAAGTGGGGGAATTGTAAGTTATAGTCCATTACAAAACTTAAGAGTTATAAACCTCAGAAAATAAATTCTGTTAATATATCTGCATATCTGTATTTTTCCTATATTAAGAATATTCTATAAGCTATACACCATTCACTACTACAGTATCTAGACAGTTTTGCCACTGAGATCATACATGAAAAATTATTCACAGGGACAGCTTATAATGAAAGAAAGAGATGTAACAGAAAAATGCAAACTGAAACACACCTTATTACTTGAAAGTCACTTCTATTTTTATGAATATATAAATTTATAATCTTACACATATGGAACTTTAATACTTACAGGAACTAGAATCACTCTCTTTTTTATCTTTTTCTTCTTGAATATCCTCAGTAGATGCATCTTCTCTTCTAATTTCATCGTTAGACAATGAATTATATCCAAGATCAGACTGGCCATCTGGGAAAAAAAGAAACAAAACTCTATTTTCTTTACCATACTTCTTTAGGGAAAGCACCTGAAATTAGAAGCAACCTATTAGTGTTCTAGATAACTTCTCACTGAAAGCACTATTTGGTTAGTATCTATACGATATCTCCATTAATGTAAGAAATCTTGAAACAATTTACTTTTGGTTCCACACTACAGCCAAAAGTTCATTCATACTATGTAGGCACCAAAAGACACACATCAGTCCGTCCATGTCCTTCAGTGGAGAAAGTCTGAGTTTCAGTGAAGCAGTGAAGAAAATACATCACAATATAACATTCAGACACAGGTCAGTGGAGTTGAATAGATAATGACCACCAAGAAGTTAAATTTCTTTAAATTTACTAACTTTTTTCTAAATTTAAATGAAAATGACAGTAAGGCACCAATACACAGAAAGAAGAAAAATATCTAGTGTAAAAATTACTGTTAAGGAAGCAAGCAAAAGCTGGGGGCCGGGGATTTAGCTCCGTGGTTCTGGCACTTGTTTTGCAAGTGCAAGGACCCAGGTTCAATTCCCTGGTAACCACATACAATACTGGGCATGGAGACTCATGCCCAGCAACAATCAGGACCACATACCACAGTGCCGGGTGTGGTGGCTCACACCTGTAATCCCAGCACTCGGGAGGCAGAGGCAGGAGGATTGCTGTGATGTGAGTTTGAGACTGAGCTCAGGGCCAGCCTGAACTACAAAGCGAGACCCTGTCTCAAAACCAAAAAAAACAAAAACACAAAAAAACAAAAACAACAAAAAAAAGAAAGCAAAAGCTACATCAATTTAAGAAAATGACAACAACACTACACTTCCAAAGAGGGTCGTTATCATTTTTATTACATTGTTTCTGCTAAAATGGTGTCAAAAGACAAAGTTCTGATTTTTTATTTTTAAAAGAAACAAGGTCTCACTATGTAGATTAGCTTAGCCTTCATCCTCCTGCCTGCTTCTAAACAGGTGGGATTGTAGGGATATACTACTATGCCTGGCATCGACTTAATCCTTTTGCTTGAATCTCCGACTCCCAGATTTGTTAAAAACAAGGTTGCCATGATTAGACCAAAAGTCACACTGTTCTATAAGGTTGTGAAGAAATTTTTTTGAATATTAGGTATCAGTAGGTATTTACTTTCATACCTTTGTTATAATTTTGAGTGTGTATTTTTTCTAACCAAACTCTGAGATCCCATTTGCAAAGAAATTACAAATATCAATATGGAAAATAACTAGAAATTGATCTTTTATAAGGTTCTGCACTACTTTAAGACAGACTTTTAAAAAGCTATATTTAAAAATAAAAGATCTTGGGCTGGGGATTTAGCTCAGTGGTTCCGGTGCCTGTCTTGCAAGCACAGGACCTGGGTTTGATCCCCAGTTAACCATATAGAATCCTGGGTGTAGAGACTCACGCCCAGCAGCAACCAGTACCACATACCACAGTGCCGGGCGCAGTGGCTCATGCCTGTAATCCCAGCACTTGGGAGGCAGAGGCAGGAGGATTGCTGTGATGTGAGTTTGAGGCTGAGCTCAGGGCCAGCCTGAACCACAAAGCGAGACCCTGTCTCAAAAAAACTAAAAAAATAAAAAAAATTAAAAAAAAATAAAAGATCTCATCATTTTTCAGAGATAATGCCTGAGGAAGACTGCTACAACTGATTAAATTCACATTCCATGATCAAGAAATAAAACCAGACAAGGAAAAATGACTACGAATATTACATTTCAACACAATCAACTTATATTAATCTTAAAGTAGGAAGAGAAGAAAACATCAAAAAATGTTGACATTGTAAAGAGGAATTCTCATATTTTATCAGTAATGTTCCAATTTTTTAAGGTTTGTCCATTAAAAGCTTGTGCTTATACTATATTACAAATCATGCATAATTTAAAAAAGTAATAATAAAAACTCAGAATAATGTAAGTAATATTTTTAAGTGTCAGTTTCAATACTAGGAAAGGCTTATATACTCATCTTGTATTTCAATGAACCCTCTGCTCTCTTCTGTGCTAGAATGCTATTTTTAATATTTAAAGTTGTAACTTGTAAGAACAGTTTAAGATCCATAAAAATTTGAAAAAATATCACAGTACAGAGAGTTTTTGAGCTATCTTTCACCCAAGTTCCCCACTGATACCTTGTTTAACCAAAATTCAATGTTAAAACCAGAAAATTAACATTACTATAATACTACTGTGAAACAGAGCTAAAAATGTCTTTTTTAAAAAAATCAAGCAATAGGGCCAGGGAGTTAGCTCAGTGGTTCCGGCACCTGTCTTGCAGGTGCAAGGACCTGGGTTCGATCCCCGGTAACCACATACCATGCTGGGCATGGAGACTCACACCCAGCAGCAACCAGTACCACATATCACAGTGCCAGGCGTGGTGGTTCATGCCTGTAATCTCAGCACTCGGGAGGCAGAGGCAGGAGGATGGCTGTGATGTGAGTTTGAGGCTGAGCTCAGGGCCAGCCTGAACCACAAAGTGAGACCCTGTCTCAAAAAAAAAAAAAAAAAATCAAGCAATAATTTCATAATTAAAAAGAATTATCCAAGAGAATGACATGGTAAAAGGGCTGGAATGCTTGGTGGCAGAACAACTGCTTCCACTATAAGGCCTTGGGTTCAGTCCCTAGCACCACATATACACAAAAGGGATAGGGGCTGCAGAGAAGAAGGGGGTGGAGGAGGAAGACAGTAGGAGGAGAAACAGCAGGAAAAAAAAAAAAGAAAAAAATTTATAGTGAAGAGATCTGTGGATTTCCAGAGTTAAATTATTATGGACTAAACTCTTAAGTACTTTACAATCTCTCAGAGAATGAATAAAATTTCACGTAGTCATTAATTCAGTGCCAAATAAAGTACTAACATAAATTAAAAGTGACATTAAAATGTTAAACATGTAGGCTAGCAAAACTTGTTTTGAAAATGTTCTATAATAAATATATACATAAGCACACACAAACCTGTACTAGATCTATCATCAGTAGCATATACTTTGATTAAACCCATATTAGGGCTGGGGGTTTAGCTCAGTGGTTCTAGCACCTGTCTTGTAAGGGCAAGGACTCGGGTTCGATCCTCGGTAACCACATACAATACTGGATGTGGACACTCATATCCAGCAGCAATCAGTACCACATACCACAGTGCCGGGTGTGGTGGCTCACGCCTGTAATCCCAGCACTCGGAAGGCAGAGGCAGGAGGATTGCTGTGATGTGAGTTTGAGGCTGAGCTCAGGACCAGCCTGAACTACAAAGCGAGTCCCTCTCTCAAAAAACTAAAAAAATTAATAATAATAAACCCATATTAAAAGGTGCCTGCTCCATGGTGTGTATCCCATGACCATTATTCATGCTGCCATGACTAACAGTATCAAGGTCACTGCCATCTGCTTAAGAACACAATTTAATAACATTTTACTACTCAATGAGACACCAAAAATTCACATTAGAGTTTGCTGTTCAAGCCAATACCTACTAAATATAGTAATAAACATGAAAATGCAATATAATCAGTGAATTTAACACAATGAAACCTACTGTGAATTATCAACGATCACTGAAATAAGATCATGAAAAGTTGCTAATTTAACAGTAGAAAAATGTACTTTTTTCAATAGGAGGTGTATACTAATACAGGCTGAGCTTCCCTAATCCAAAAATCTGAAATTTAAAACTTAAGTGCCAACAGGACACCACAACTGCAAAATCTCACACCTGACCACCTGTGACAGGCATCGATCTAAAGCAGGCACACTGAAAACGCTGTATAAAATTACCTTTGGGCAATGTACACAGGGTCTACAAGGAACATAAATGAATTTTGTGTTCAGACCTTGGAATCCCACCTCAGAGATACCTCATTATGTATATACATATTCCAAAGTCTAAAAATTCCCAAATATGAAATACTTCTAGTCCCAATCTTTGTGGATAAGGGATAGTCAACTTGTATTAGAATTTGCTCAATCGTAATAAAAGCCAGATAACATTCAATATTTTGAAAATATTTTAAAAATTTTAAAATATGAAATGCAAACCACTCAACTAATTTTGAAGTAAAAAATATAATCCCTTAATTACCTGAAAGAGTTGTTTGTGATAAGTGTGCATGTTTCTTTAAAGCTCTTTTGAATTGTGCTACTCCTAAAACAACATTTCGTACTTTTGTCCAGAGAAAATAGCCACTATGACTTCTCGAAGGCCAAGTACTTTCCAAAACAGCCTATTTATTAAAAGTAATAAAGTAATTAGTTTTTAAGCAGTTTTTTATAAATGAACAGACACTCGCGCTAGAATCAAGCTAAAGAATATCAAAGTAGACTGTGTAACATGAATAACACAAAATTGTTATTCATTTACAAAATATATTTTGGATACTCTAAAATAAATACCAAATAACCCCAGCATCAGTTATTTCTGCCATTAAAATAAGGTTTTATAACGATGAAAATACTTCTCCATTAAAGAAAAAATTACCTTATTATAATAACCGTAAGTAATTGCATTGGGATCAATACCAGCTTTCTGCATTTCAAACAGTACTCGAACTGCAAGCACTGGCTGATCATACTGCCCACAGAGCTGCATAAGAATGCGGTAGCACACCTGAAATACAAGTTGAATAGTGTATACAAACAAAAATACTTATGCACATGAATCTAGGATAAAATGATCTGCTGTAAAGAATAAGTGTTACCTCATCAGGTGGATCCATTTTCTTTGACTGCATTTTTTTTAGCACATCATACGCTGTTTTCAGAGCTCTAACTTTGGAATGACACACTTTCACATAGGCTGGCAGACAGATAAACCACAGTCCATAACAGTGGCGCAGTAGACACCTAGACCACATTTGAGGGATAGAACAATACTTCTTGGCAATTTTATGGGCTGATTTAATTTCCTAGAAAAAAACACAAAAAAATTACTAATACAATCAGACTTAGGTTACCTTATTTAATGAATGCTAAAGAAGTAAAAATCACATGCTTTTTATAGTACTTCCTTAAAATCTGTGTATAACATACATTTTCAAGCTTTTCTTGACTAAGTATAATGTTTAAAATAAAGTTTTAGGACAAAGTGAGGAAGATACTTTTGAAATTGGATTACTATAAACCATCTTCAGAGTACATAAAAAGAATATCTATGAATACCATAGAGGATGGTAAAGTATATTAAAAGAGGATGAACATCGAATTTACTCTTCATTCTAATACATGAATATATGAAGAATTCAAAATTTTCAAAGCACCTGTTTTGTTCTTCTGAACATGGGAGAAGGGCTATTAGGACTGCTTGATTTTGAAGGTAATTTACTCTTTCGTGTTTGTAGAAATCCTTCAGGTCTCTCAAACAAATTGTTCCTAAGAACTGGAAACCCATTATAGCTGTTTTAGAAAAGAAAGAAAAGTTCTCAAGCACACAGATAATCAAAGGAGTTTTAAGCTAACAAAACCAAACCAAACCAAAACTATGGTCAGTAACTTAGAAGAATTTATCTGCATCAGGTTATAATAAATACTCAGAAAATATTTATGCTAATGTTATCTTTTTATAACATTTAAAAATGTAATAGTCAAATACAGACAGACTCAATATATTTCGTGGTAGTGAAAAGAAATATCCTTAAGAGATATGATATCAAACTCCAAAGTAAATCAAACTTTAATAGTTACTATTTATATAAATATATAACAAGTACAGAAAATGTGACTATTGGTAATGGCTCCATAAAGTCAATAATCTTTTTTTTTTTTTTTTGAGACAGGGTCTTGCTTTGTAGTTCAGGCTGGCCCTGAGCTCAGCCTCAAACTCACATCACAGCAACCCTCCTGCCTCTGCCTCCCGAGTGCTGGGATTACAGGCATGAGCCACCACATCTGGCACTGTGGTCTGTGGTACTGACTGCTGCTGGGCATGAGTCTCCACACCCAGTACTGTATGTGGTTAACGGGGGATCGACCCCCGTCCTTGCGCTTGCAAGACAGGTGCTGGAACCACTGAGCTAACTCCCTGGCCCAAAGTCAATAATCTTTCAAACAACATAACTATCAATTTCAATACTTTGGATTAAAATATTTACTATAGAACCTTTCTCTTAAAAAGATGCAAACCACAGCTTTAGGCATAATATATCAGACACCAGGCTTAGCTTATGAACTGGTTTGTCAGTCTAACGAACTAGGTTCTGGTTGTTCAGGACCTCATTTATAAAACAAAACAAAGGGCCAGGGATTTAGCTCAGTGGTTCCAGCATTTGCCTGGCAAGCTCAAAGTTTCAAGTTTGATCTCAGTCACCACATACCACAATGTTCAATGTGGTGGCTAACACCTATAATCCCAATACTCAGGAGGCAGAGTCAGGATTGCTGTGAGTCTAAGGCTGGTCTAGGCTACATAATGAGTTCAGGGCCAGCCTGAACTACAAAGCAAGACCCTTTCTCAAAAAGAAAAAAAAACAAAAACAAAACAAAACAAAAAAACCCCCCAAAAAACAAAAAACAACAGAACAAAACAAAACTGAAGAATTTGGAGAAGTTGAGATTGGAAAAGAGGAAATAAAGACTAGAACTGGCTCTATGAGGAGATAGGTTTAGTTAGAGTGCTAGAACAAAGTGTTCTGGGTACTTACAACGTTAAGCTAGGAGAAACACATACTGAAAAGAGTAAAAAGGTAGCCAAAAGAAATAAAATCAGCTTGCTTTATAATATTCACAAAATCACATAGTTTTACTTAATTAAGAAGACACCTGGGGCTGGGAATTTAGCTCAATGGTTCTGGCGCCTGCCTTGCAAGTATAAAGGCCGGTGTTCAATCCCTGGTAACTACATACAATAATGCTGGGCGTGCTGCCTCACGCCTGTAATCCCAGCACTCAGGAGGCAGAGGCAGGAGCATTATTGAGTTCAAGGCTGAGTTCAGGACTAGCCTGAACTACAAAGTGAGACCCTGTCTCAAAACAAAAACAAAAACAAAGCCCCTGAATATAATAAAAGAAGATAAATAATTATACATTACCACAGAAGAATAAGAAAGTACTAGTAACAAATAAATGTTCAGAGGTAAAGTAGCAAAAAACATTCAGGAAAACCATGTCTTTTCTAAAAATTCACTGCATATATATGGGGTGCAATGAGATTATTTCATGTGTTTCAAGGAAATTTCTCATTTTAAAGACAATGTTTGAGTCATCTCTGATTAAGAGTACCTACTGTGGGTATTAAGGACATTTTAGTTGTTTTTCCAGTGATTGCTAAGGTCACGTCCAAGTTATATTGGTAGTCTCAGGAAAATAATGCCTACGCTCTTACAAAAAACACTAGGAACATTTTAATCTTACTAAAGGACTAAATCTAAAACTAACATTTAAATTATAAAGTTAAAACCAGGCTACACAAAGAAAAATAAAAATATTAGTGAAGCATACTAAAAGACTTAGAAATAAAAAATACCAGAAGGATGAAAGAAATGAGATCTTGTTTAGAAAGAAAAAGAAAAAAAATAGTAGAAATATTGTAAATATCTTTTGACAAAAGTTTAAAAAGTGACAATGAACAACATCATCAATGGAAGAGAAGAGCAGAAGTCAAGTAGCCTATGGATTAATTCACAAACATCCCGCACAACCATTTTTCATCTATTAAATAAAAATTGTAATCCAAGTCAAAAATAAGGATGTTCTAAAAATCCTTCTTTAATGAATATAACAAACACATATCTCAATGAGTTACAGATAGGAGGTAGTTTTAGAATCTTTAAAATAAGACTTAATTCTATTGATTAGAATTTAAAATCTAAAAGAAAATATAATTTTAGGTAAAAATTAATGTACATAGTGCTAGAAATTAAATAATGAATCTAATCCTATCATAACTGTTATTTTATTATGATCAGAACTTTCCCCTTTTTCCCACTAGGCCTGAAGGCAGGAACAATGTATCACTGAAATCTATATATACAGCATTTAGCAATGTGACAAAATTTCCTGAATGTGCATCAATTAAAATAATTCTCAATTTTTATTAGTTAAAAATTCTGTAAACATGAATGGCTTAAGAAATTACCATACACGTCACAACCACAATTATTGACCTTAAGTTATATTTAACTTTTTGTAGACCAAAGTTATATTTGTCAGCATGTGTATGGAAGAGAGTGAGGAAATCATCTTTACTAAGAAGAAAAATATAAAATTCTACAATAAAAGCTTTTGAGTAGTAGTGTCTCACAATTTAAACAATATTTATGATATTTATGTAGATAAATTAGCTGTCCAATCAGTATTACTCAAAATTGTATATATTTTTTGCATTTAAACCTCAAAACTTAATAATGGATGGGGATAAGCTTGCTTACCACCTAAAAATTAGGTATCTGTAATGTTTGGATTTTTGAAAATACCACAGTCCTTAGAAAGCTACGTCACAGATGATGGATTGCTTCTTTCAATCTCTCAAAACATTCTGCTTCTTGAATACCTGTACTGTAAAGGGGGTTCTTCACCATTGGGGAGATGAGGGATCTCAGGTGGTGTTACAAAAACAGTGTGTTCACTTTTGAAAGACTCATCCAGTTCTATAAGTCGTACTTCACCACTCTTGTCCATATCCACCTGAATGATTTAAAAAACAGACATTTAGAAAATCCTACTAGTCAAGTGTCCATCTATAGGTAATGATTAAACTATTAAAATAGCAAACTGAAAATTATACAGTACAATGTCTTTTCAGCATGAAAAATGGAAAATAAAACATATTTATTATGCTTACATTTAAAGAAATACAAGAATGGGATAGATAAAAATGAGATAGAACCTAGATGTCCCAATGTATACCTTTTTATATTACTTTTCACTCTTGAATCATGAGAATATAACCAAGAAATATTTTTAAAGAATGAATCTAATATGTTATAGTTTAACCTAAATATATTTAAATTTACATTAAATGTAACAAATTTTCCCTCAGTTTTTTCAGTATATTATGTGGATTACATTTGATAAACTTTAGTCCTATCAGTATTTAAAGCATTTATGTAGTGTTATTTATGCTGGATACTCTATGGCAAGGTAATGTCAGGGGGAAAAAAGACTACACAGGGCTTAAATTTCTCCACAAGACTCAAATCAAACAGCAGAACATTGACATTAATTTTGTAAAAGCTACTATACATCTGACAAAATACAGCCCGCTGTATATCTGGTAAGAAAAAATTATTATACAATATACTTATAATAAGTAAGTTGGAGAGTAAGAACTGTTAACAAGTTATACCTTAAAGAGAAGGAGTTAGGGCAGATTATACCAAAAAAAAAAAAAAAAAAAAAAAAAAAAAAAAAAAAAAAAAAAAAAAAAAAAAAAAAAAAAAAAGCAAAAACAAAATAAAACAAGAGTTAAAATTTTTCTATTAACAAGTACAAGCATATGCAAAATCTTTTTCTATAAATTGTTTTTATTATTTCACAGTACTATACTATAATATCCAAGACTAAAAATATTACAAATAGTATATCCATAAAGTGAACTAGCCATACTTAGGGCATATTTCATAATTATAGCTAATGACAAGAGAAAATATTCACAAAATAATGATGAATAAAAAAATCAGGCCAAGCCATAATATATAATGATTAAGTAATTAGTTTTTTTTTTTTTTGAGACAAGGCCTCATTATGTATTTCAGGCTGGCCTTGAACTTATAGCAATCCTCCTGTCTCAGCCTTCCAAATGCTGGGACTATAGGCATCTACTGCCATACTTGGACACTATGATTAAATTTCTTTTTTTTTTTTTTTTAGACAGGGTCTCGCTTTGTAGTTCAGCCTGGCCCTAAACTCAGCCTCAAACTCACATCACAGCAATCCTCCTGCCTCTGCCTCCTGAGTGCTGGGATTACAGGTGTGAGCCACCACGCCCAGCACTGTGGTATGTGGTACTGGTTGCTGTTGGGGGTGAGTCTCCACGCCCAGTATGGTATGTGGTTACTGAGGATCGAACCCGGGTTCTTGCGCTTGCAAGACAGGCGCTGGAACCACTGAGCTAACTCCCCAGCCCCACTATGATTATTTTTAAAAGAGACTAATTATGTACATTATGCAGATACACCTTTGCATTCTGTTACACATACACACGTGCAAATAATTCTCAAAACAAACTGAGTAGTATTTCCAGCAATTAAAGAACTTTCTTTATTTTTCAATCAAAATGCAGATATTTTATTTAATATTTTAAAAAATACAAAAGTAAAAAAATCAGAATAAAAGTTTAAATAAGGTGAAATAGAGTGCTTTTACAATGAATTATTTCAACTATGTTTGGGTATTTTAAAATTAAAGATCATAAGAGATGGTATCTTCCTTTTTTAGCTTGCCAAAGACTTTTATTTGGTAAAACTAGAAATGATACAATAAATATACAGTAAATTAGATAATTATATACTCAAAACTGATAGATAGCCTCTTTTTAGAAAGCAAGAAGTGTTTAAATATTTCTACTACAATCTTAAGAAAACAATCTAACGTATAAAAAGTAATCAGCCTAAAAGATGTTTCTGTAGAACCATAACATAAAATAACTGGAAGTTATCTATCATCAAAAAGTAAGTAAATAAGAGGCCTAACATAGAGCTCAGTGGTGGAGAGCTTGCCTGGCAAGTGAAAGGCCCTGAGTTAAATTCCTAGTACCAAAAATAAAAGATAAATAATGGTAAATTAATAGGGTGAAATATAGTCATTAAAAATGAAAATAGTAAATATTATGCAGATTTCTGACTGAACAAGAGAAACAGTAGAGTCTGCTTTTAGTGACTCCTAAAATCTCATCAAAATTAGAGTAAGATGACAAGGAGGAAAAATATATAAAGAAAAATGAAAGAACAATCACAGAACTGGCAATTAAAGTATTTTAGAAGCTACTAAGTGGAAGCCACCAGTCTGGTACTGGGGAAGGGAGGGGTCAGAAACCAAAACACATGCCATTCTGCTACATTAGTACAGAAAGAGAAGTGACAGATGTCTTTAAACTGGGAATGCAGGTGAGGTTGCCACAGAAGGATTATTTAAAAGCCTCCTAAGGAATCTCAGATCCATAACCCAATCCAAGACAGAACACTACCTCTTGATAGTGCAGGCAGAAGACTTGGTTTTGCTGGGTGATCCAGAGGCCTTTTAACTCAAGGGCCCTGGGAAAGATGAGGAAGGTTACTCAAAACAGGTAAAGCAAGTAAACAACCCACATGTAACAAGAAGGAAAGAAACTCGACTTATTTTCCTCAGTCAGCTACAAGCACACTAGCAGTTAGGCTTATGTCTTCAGGGTAAAGACTGGCTAGACTGGAGAGTACCTCTTAGGAAAATTATCAGCCTAAAAGGAAAAACAATTACATGCACTGTACTTCACAGAGATTTGAATGAAGTAGATGAGTTATTTTACGATAACCAACTCAAAAGTAAGGAAGCCTCAAGCTCCACTTTCCCAAAGGGCACTCCTATGAGCTCTTTTGCCTCTTAAAAATTATGACCAACCAAAAAGAAAAAACAAAAGCAAAGACATAAAGAAAACTAGTAACCTGAAAGAGAGCAAAATAAACAGATAAATGTATTCAGAAGAGTCAAGAGAATGCAGGGATAAGACACCTTAAAAGTAACTAAAATGAGTATGTCTATATTCATAAAATAACAAGATGCTACATTAAAAAAAAAGCAATCAGTGAATCTGTAGAGAATTATAAATATGACAGCATAAGTGACTGAGTGCACTGTAATGACTGGAAGATAAAACTGGAGAAATCTCTCAAAAAGTAAAACTGAAAGACAGAAAATGACATGAAAAAAGAAAACAAAGAGGATCAGTCTAGGAGGGCTAATGTCCAAATAATTATGTCTCAGAAAAAGAGAACAATCTTGAGGAAAGAAACTAAACAAAAAAATATAAGAAAATTCCCTAGAATTGAAAATAAATGTATACACAGATTAAAAGAACAGAGGCATAACCGACTCAATGACACAAAAGGTCCACATAGGACATAGTCTCATGCAATTTCATAAAGAACATCAGGGATTTTTAAAGCTTCCAAGAGAAAAAGGGATCAGACACAAATAAAAAGGAACAGAATGCAAACTGGCATTTGAGTTATCAACAATAACAGTGGAAGCTGAAACACAATGCATCAATGACTTCATAAGTTTAACAAATAAAACTAAGAATCAAGTCCTGGGAGAAGCAAGATATTTTCAAGTAGGCAAAGAATAGAGAGAGAGACAGAAAGAAAGAAGGAGAAAGAGAGAGAGAGAGAGAGAGAAAACCTCCCACGTTACTTTTCTCAAGTGAGATATTAGAAAACATGCTTTAACAAAACAGGGGAAAGGGGAGCATAATCACTGAAGCCAGAAAGCCAGAAATACTTAGCTTTAGAAAAGTTGATACTGTGGTTATCAAGATGACAGTGAGGGAAAGTCCCAGGTGACAGCTGAGAAAGTGATTAGTTCAGATCAAGAGAAGAAAACAGACTCCAAGTATTTCCCATGAAAACAAAAAAGAAATCATTTTAGATTAGAACAAAAGAATAGAAACTGCTATAATGAATTAAAATCAAATGTGTCAAAAAGAACTTTTCACTTTGGTACAAAAGTTCAGAGATGAATTAGACACAAGACAAAGCGGATCAATTATTAAATTGAGAAAAGTCTGTAGGTACATGAAAGGAAATTTAATTATACACACACATATATCTCCTAGTTATAATTATATATAAAGTGTTAATAGTATTAACACTGAACAAGTAGTTCACTAAAACTCTATAATTTGTATTGGGAGAATGTTGGTGGCAGTAAACATGACATTAATAAACAAGATGAAAGCTAACAGGTATCATTAAAAATATTTAGAAAGTAAATGACTGAAGATACAGAAAATGGTTGTCTTTGGGAACCAGAAAGAGGATGAGAAGGACAGAATACAATCTTGTAAAATTATTTAACTTTTAAAACTATGTCATGTTTTACTGTGGTAAAAAATGAAAATTTACTTTTAAAAACACTTGAAAGCAACAGTATAAATGTTTATAAACTAGTCATGTATAAAACAGAAAACTATTTTTTTAACCTTTATTGAGTTTATTGTTACATATTAAGTACACATTATTCTCACATTCAACATTGGGATTTTTAATTTTTTTCTTTTTTTTTTAGTGTTTTGAGACAGGGTCTTACTTTGTACTTCACGCTAACCCTGAACTCACTATGTAGCCCAGGCTGGCCTCAAACTCACGGCGATCCTCTAGCCTCTGCTTCCCAAGTGCCAGGATTATAGGTGTGAGTCACCACATTTGGCCATAATTGAGAATTTGTATTTGTACATGATATATTTTGATAAAAACAGAAAACTATTCTGAAATCATAAAAAAGCACTGGAAGTAGATGTGAACTGGATCATTCATTAGGGTACTGGGCTTATGGACTTTTTTCTCCCTTTTATTTTCCATACTTTGTTATTTTAACAATTTAATAAATGAGTTAATGAACCAAACTTTCAACAGGAAACCCAGAATACTTTAGCTATTATCAGGAAACCTAAAGATGCTTTTAAAAAACATTAGAAATATGATAATGCTAATTCAAATCATACAATCCCTGGTAGAAATGTGCTATCCATGAGCTGCCCAAGACCAAGACAGATGTAATATACTCACATTTTTATGCAAATGAAATGAGTTAAGTAATAAGCAAGGGCATCCATGACAGAATGGAAGACATGGATGTGAACAGAAAGGTTAAAACAACTGCCCAAGAATGGCCTGCCTGCGTCCACGCCTGACAATGCCAAGGACACACAGGGACTCTCTAGGTAAACTGGGCACAGCCGAATCTGCCAGAACCACAGGCAGCGCCATTAGACAACAGCACCCAGGGCTGAAACCTGCCTGCCTCCATGCCCAACTGCACCAGGGATGCCCAGGGATATTCTAGGTAAACTGGGCACAGCTGAGTCCACTGGAACCTCAGGCGGTGCAATTAGGCACCCGCACCTGGGGCTGGGGCCTTCTGGCCTCCACTGCCCAGTGCTTTTCAAACAAGGTGATCTGACTGTTCTGTTTGAGTGCCTTGTATGGTGTGCCAGAACTAGGGTTGTTTAGGACCCACTGCAGATCCAAGTAGAACAACCCAGGAAATACTGTTATCTTAAGGGTCCTAAATATTAAAAAGTAAGAGACTTGCAACAAACATCGCCAGACAACAGGGCAGATATAAAGCAAAAAACAAAAGCAGCAACAAAAGTTCAAAGATGAGGAAAAATTCAAAGTCTCAGATGAAAAGATCTTCATTCCAAAATAATATAGGGAGAAGGGAAATGGAGAAGTTTGAAGCACAATCACCAGGACTCTTTGAGATGGTAACCAAAGCAGATCTAGTAAAATGGAAATTGGAACTGATCTCTAAGATGAAAACAGATACTGCAAATAGTTAACAATACGATTAATAAAGCCCAAGGAAATTAGGGAGTTGATAGAATCCAAGATAGCAAAAGCAATGGAATCTTTTAAACAGCTACAAGTAGAGGTCCAGGTAATCAAGAAAGAAAGTGAAAGTTTGTGCAATAGAATGAATATGGCAGAAGACCGAAGTTCAGACCTAAAAGACATGAGAGCAACCAATGAACAGGAAAGGCATAATTTATGGAAAATGGCAAGGAATCATGAGAATTCAACCCAACTTCTTTGAATCATCGAGGAGTGATGATTCAAAGAAGAATAACCTAAGATTGATTGGAGTCACTGAGGAAGCAGGAGACAATACAAAAGACAAACTATTCATAGAGATAATGGTAGAATGTTTCACAGGAAAAGGAAAGAATTGGACATACAAATATATGAAGCATATAGAACTCCACATGACTGTGACATGAAAAAAATCTTAATCTAGGCATATAATTATAAAGGTTCCAGATATCAAAAAAAGAATGAAATATTGAAAGCAGCCAAAGAAAAGAAAACAATTACATACCAAGGGAAACCCATCAGGATCACAACAGACTTTTCAACCCAAACCTCAATGCAAGAACAGCCTGGAGTAAAGTGTTTTAAGCCTTGGAGGAAAACAACTTCCAACCCAGACTGATCTAGCCTGCAAAACAGAGGGGGAAATGAGATATTTCCATGACAAAGAACACTTGAAAAAATTCACAAATACAAAACCTGCACTCCAAACCATCCTAAAGAATATCTTGGAGAAAAATAATTAAAGTTACAAATGCATGAGACCCAAAAGAGTCAACCCATCGGGTCATACAAGAAACTGATGGAAAAGGGGCAAAAGCAAAGAATAAAAGAGCCAAGAACAGGGAAACATGACAGCACTAAGTCTGACTGTATCAGTCATAATCGTTAATGTCAATAGACTAAATGCGCCAATTAAGAGACACAGACTGGCAGAATGGATAAAGAAGCAAGATCCTACAATCTGCTGTATACAAGAAAGAAAGTCATAGACTGAGAGTAAAGGAATGGAAAATAATTTTCCATGTGACAGGAAACTGCAAAAAAGCTGGAGTGGCTATCTTATCTGCAGACAAAATAGATTTCAAGCCAAAACTCGTAAAGAGAGACAAAGAAAGACACTATTTTCTCATACAGGGAACAATCCAAGAGAAAGAAGTAACAACCTTAAACATTTATGCAAATTACAATGCACCCAACTATATAAAACAAACATTAATGGACATGAAAAGCCAGATAAACACCAATAAAATAATAGCAGGGAACTTCAATACCTTGCTCTCACAAACAGACAGATCAACTGGACAGAAAATCAATATGGGAATACTTGAGCTAAACCAAACTCTTCAACAAATGGACTTAATAGATGTCTACAGAATATTTCATCCCACAAAGTCAGAATTTACCTTCTTCTCAGCTGTTCATGGATCTCTCTCCAAAACAGACCACATACTAGTTCATAGAACAGATTTAAGTAAATGTAAAGGAACTGAAGTTATCTTCTATATACTGTCAGAACATAGTGCCCTGAAATTGGAACTGAATAGCAAAAGAAATTCCAGGATTCTTACAAACACGGGGAAATTGAACAACACTCTGCCAACAAACCAATGGGTCATAAAAGAAATTAAACAGTTTTTACAATTAAATGATAACCCCAGTACAACAGATAGGAATTTGTGGGACACAATGAAAGCAGTTCTATGAGGATAATTCATAGCAGTGAATGCCTACACCTGGAAAACAGGGCAAGCTCAAATAAACAATCTAATGCAGAACTTCAAGCTACGAGAAAAAGAGGAGCAAGAAAAACCCAAAGCTTGGACTAGGCAAGAAATTATAAGGATCAGAGCAGAAATTAATGCAACAGAATAAGAGAACAATACAGGGCCGGGGAGTTAGCTCAGTGGTTCCGGCGCCTGTCTCGCAAGCGCAAGGATCCGGGTTCGATTCCCCGGTAACCACATAACAATACTGGGTGTGGAGACCCACACCCAGCAGCAACCAGTACCACGTACCACAGTGCCGGGCGTGGTGGCTCACGCCTGTAATCCCAGCACTCGGGAGGCAGAGGCAGGAGGATTGCTGTGATGTGAGTTGGAGGCTGAGCTCAGGGCCAGCCTGAACCACAAAGCGAGACCCTGTCTCCAAAAACCTAAAAAAAAAAAAAAAAAAAGAGAACAATACAAAAAAATCAATGAATTGAAGAGTTGGTTCTTCAAAAGAATAAACAAAATTGACAAACCCTTAGCTAACCTTATCAAAAAAAGGAAGAAAAAGGCTCACATCCATGCTATTAGGAAGGACCATGCTATTAGGAATTACCACTGACCTAGAGGAAATCCAGAGGATAATATGCACCTACTTTAAAAATTTGTACTTTAATAAAATGGAAAACGTAGAAGAAATGGATAGATTTCTAGACACATATGAACTTCCAAAGTTGAAGATATAGAAATATTAAACACCCCAATACCAATCTGTGAAACTGAAAATGTAATAAAAAACCTACCAACAAAGAAAAGCCCTGGACCTGTTGGCTATACTGCTGAATTCTATAAAACTTTTAAAGAAGAGTTAGTGCGACTAAATCTCAAATTCTTTTTAATGAAATTGAAAGGGAAGCAATACTCCCAAATTCATTTCTGGAGGCAACCATTACCTTGATTCCAAAAGCAGAGAAAGACCCAACCAAAAAAGAGAACAACAGGCCAATCTCCTTAATGAACATTAATGCAAAAATCCTTAATAAGATACTGAGTGAACAGAATACAAAGAATCATCAAAAAGATCATACGCCCTGACCAAGATGGATTCATCCCAGGGATGCAAGGATGGTTCAACATACATAAATCAGTAAATGTAATACACTATATTAACAGACTCAAGGACAAAAACCATATGGTCATCTCAATTGATGCAGAAAAAGCGCTTGATAAAATACAGCACCCATTCATGATCAAAACTCTACAGAAAATCGAAATAGATCAAACTAATAAAAGCTATTTACGAGAAACCAATAGCCAGCATCATACTAAATGGTCAAAAACTGAAACCTTTCATACTAAGATCAGGAACAAGATAAGGATGTTGACTCTTACCACTCCTGTTCAATATAGTGCTGGAAACATTAGCCACAGCCATTAGGCAAGAGAAAGAAATAAAAGGAATAAAGATAGGAAAGGAAGAAGTTAAACTGTCATTATTTGCTGATGACATGATACTCTATACAGAAGATCCTAAACACTCAACCAAAAATACTACTAGACTTGCCAAATTTAGCAGCATAGCTGGATACAAGGTCAATGCTCAAAAATCAATAGCCTTCATATACATGAACAATAGACCCAC
>PVIR01015390.1:0-38409 GCA_004026965.1 Petromus typicus
TGAGATGAAATCTCAATGTTGTTTTCATCTGCATCTCTCGAATGACTAATGATGTTGAGCATTTCTTCATATGCTTCTTAGCTGCTCTTACTTCTTCCTCTGAAAAATATCTGTTCATTTCAGATGCCCATTTTTGGAAACTTTATATTTCTTTCATTGCAGATTGGCTTGCAATGAATTAAATCAGGGAAACCATAAAGATTTTATTATATGTTGTGGGGTGAGAAGAAATTATTACCTTACCTTTATATTTGAAAAATATTTTCAGTGGACACAGGAAATAAACATTCCCAAAGATTAGTAAATATTTTGAGTCACTGCACTCAAATGGACGTACCATGAGAACAAACACATAAGTTAAATAAATAGGACATAGATGTGTAAATACTATATCTTTTTTCTGGCATTTACACTGAAAGTGTAAATGAGTTCTAACGTATGTTAGGTATTTTGAAACAGTAAGAAAATATATAAAGGGAAAAGAGGAGCAGGGCTAAGTATAGAAGGGAAAGAAAAAAATTTGATGGTTAAAAAAAGGAGACAAAGGTTATGTATATAGGGGTTGGGGTATTTAGGAGTAGATGGAATTGGGAAATATAAAAATTAAATCATATCATGTACTGGTACAAATTCTCAATGTCAATTGAGATCATTACATGTATATAAAATGTACCAATAAATCAATTTTTAAAAGAATATAAGTGTTTGACAAGGAATCATCTGTTATTTTAGGCAATGTCAAAATTTAGAAGTGCCCTCTAAAAATTAATTCACATTATCTGACTTTGGACCAGGAAAGTTTTTGAAAAACCTAAATATGTAGCCCTAGGAAATGCCCTGTAAACTTTGGTGCATTGACTCCGTGGAAGTGAACTTCATTAAGAATTTTACTGAAACTCTAAGATCACACTTAATGAGTACTTGAGAGTGCAAAAACATTTCTGAAAATGCACATTTTTGGCGCTTGTTTACTAGCTGTGTTTTAACTGTTGTTTGGTCAAAGTAATCAGACTGTCAAACATTATAGCTTTAAAATATGAACAGCTTTGTAAAAGGAATCAAGTATGCTTGTTTTCTAACCTAAAATCAGTCATACACACGTTGATAAGGTGAAACACAACACTATTTCATATCTAGCTACTGACACATCGTTAGCTGAGGAATGTGTTATAAAGGTCTCATTCCGCTGCAACATTGGACATTCGAAAGATGAAAAATTAAGTGGATGCAGAGCAGGGCAGGAGTGCACGGGCCCTGGAAGAGCACTGCGTGGAGAACTCGGTGTCTCTGACCCAGAGGGTAAAACATCCGGAGGGTGGCACCTCACCGAACTCACTGTAAGAATCACAGCTAATAATACTGCAACAAAAACTTAAAAAGTCAGGTCAAAGAGAGGAAATCCTAACAAGTCTATTTAGTAAATGTTGGAGGTAACATGGGAGACTTCAGAAATGGAAACTCAAAGACAGCAGAAATGATTTTTTTTTCCATACTTAGGTTTGAAGAAGGCTGGACATGAGATTCATTGAAAAGCTATGAGCTAATGGTAATGAGACAGACAGAGATAATCCACCAAGGCCTGGGTATCAGATTTTTCTTAATCAATATGCAACATTCATTTTCCCACATTATATGACAGGAACTTTATTGAGCACAGCTTTCCAGGGGAGAAGGAAAAGCTGCCTTTTTGGATTTGATGGCTTTCTTTGGGGTGGAGGAGTTCTAGTTTCTGTGCCCGTGTGTTAGGAAGGGAATTTTAATTTTTATGAGATACTGGAGGGAAGAAAATAGCGCTAGAGACAGGAAGGCTGTCAGAGAGACCTCATTTCTAAGAACACAAATGTCCTTCATTTTAAAGTACTCAACATGCTCACCCACAATTTGGCCTGTCACATCTGAGATGCAGCTATTACTCTAACATTATAGCCCTGTTAGAAGTTTAGTAGACTAAGGAACAACACAGCTCATATTGTATACAAAGGAAACATTTTTTCCTATATTTTCCACTAAAGAGTGAAATTTCAAATTCAGTTACTTAGGGTTGCAGAAAGCATGGGCTGGCTGACTCACTAATATACCAAATCTGCCACTTGTATATGATGTTGGACAGGTGAAGTAGCCTCATCTAATGTTGTTTCTTCACCTGCAGAATGAGGCTGAAAATACCCACTGCAGGACTTTGATCACGATGAATCATGATGCCATTTATGTGAATTGCTTCATACGGCAGTTCACACCTGCCAGGCACGTTATCAGCACTGTCTGTCTTTCTCCGAGCTCCTGTTCTAGTTGTCCCCGTCTGTGTTAAGTCAGGATATTTTAGGTGGGAGAAAAGGGCTCGGACCCTTCCCAAGAGGCCCATTTTTATTTTTCTTTGTCTTATCCTGACGGACTTGGCTGCTCCAAGTGCCTCACAGCTGGCTCAGTTACAGAGCAGGCTCCATCGCTGTCCTTGGCTGCGGAAAGCTTTGGTCCCTCGCGTGTGACTCCACCCTCCACAGCATCCTGCCAGGTCCACAGCATTCTGCCAGGTCCACAGCATCCTGCCAGGTCCACAGCATCCTGCCAGGTCCACAGCATCCTGCCAGGTCCGCAGGGAGCCCTTCCGCGCCTCCTGACCCCAGACAGTCTGCAGTGGGCAGAGCACGCTGTGCGCGCAGAGCCTGCCTGTTTGGTTCCTTCTGATGGATCGCTGCTCTCCATATCCTGATAGGTCCATCTCTGCACCGTCTCCCCTTAAACTGCAGCACGAGCTCCGATGGGATTTGTCAGACGGTCTGTACTTTCCTACTCAGCTTCCTTTCTCTCCTAAGGCAGTCTGAGCAGTTTACCCTAAAGGCTGCTGGTGCCAAAACAGGTCAGAAGCTGGAGCCAGAAACACGAAGAGCACTGGGCGGCCATGGTGGCTGTTGGGTGTCCCGGGAGCTGCGCCCCTGGGGTCTGGAAGAGGCCCACAGGGCCGCTGAGAGCTGCGGGCTCCTGCTTTGAGGACAGCAGCGAAGAGGGACAAGCGTCCCTCTGAGAGACAGGAGCCACTGAGATTTAAAGCTCGGGGCCGTTGAGAGCTTGCAACTTCAGGCTGAAGACAGGAATCAGCCGATTGATAAAATCTTTTCAAGACACTACTTTACTACCTTTTTGATTAAAAATACAGACTTCGAATGGAAACCTTATTTGGTTTAATTCAATGGAGGGTCATTATATTCCTCTAATCACCACCGGAAACACTTGGGCAGTAGATACATTAAGTAAGTGGGATGAGAAGCACAGACTCGGATTCCAACTTTTCTTGGATGATCTTCATTCTCGGTCACTTCGTGAGATTTCATTCCTATCAACAGCTTCCCGGATCATTAGGGTCTGAGAAAACTCACAGCAGCAATGGAAAGGAAGAAAATTATCTGTCTCTGGGAGTATATGCTATGTGCACACATAAAAGGAAGTGGGTCGGAACCCTAATCTGAATTCAAAGAATGGTTTTGTCCATATGCACCATCAGCATCTTTCAGAACTGAAATTAAATTAAATTCAGTGGTTATTTCAAACAACTGTATTTAAATGGATACCGATTACTACTTTCTCACCAGTTCCCCAGCTTCACTGAAAAGTGTACAATGAACTTAAATTACTGTATGCAGTTATGTGAAAGTGTATACAAATGTACATTTGTCTGTGTTTGCACAGGGATCTGTTTTTCATGACACTGGAATGGAAACCGAGTCCATATGTAAGAACAAGAGAAAGGCATTTCTCCTAGAGCAGCATGATGGAGTTCAGAGCCTCCTTCTTTTTTTTGGAAGCTGATGATTTAAAAGGGAAAATAGGGCTGTGCGTTTTTGGTTTGGGGGTTTTTGATTTGTTTTGTTTTGAGACAGGGTCTCACTTTGTGGTTCAGACTGGCCCTGAGCTTGGCCTCGAACTCACATCACAGCAATCCTCCTGCCTCTGCCTCCCGAGTGCTGGGATTACAGGTGTGAGCCACCACGCCCGGCACTGTGGTATGTGGTACTGACTGCTGCTGGGCATGAGTCTCCACATCCAGTATTGTATGTGGTTAACCGGGAATTGTACCCAGGTCCTTGTGCTTGCGAGACAGGTGCCAGAACCACTGAGCTAAATCCCTGCCCCTAACTGTGCACTTGAACTGCTATTATTGGTCTTGACAACTGAACTGAATTTTGCAGGAAGACTCTCATCAAACACTGAATGACAGACATAGAACTTTCAAAATCTATTCAACATTTGTTTCTTGTCATTGTATTAAAATCACTTTGGGGTATAATTCATGAAGGAAAATTTGAGTGAGCTCCATCTTAATCCTGGTTTTCTTTCTGAGGATACATTATAAACTTGGGACAGAATACAAACAGAGAACAAATACCTGATCAAATACAACAAAAATTGGAATTCGGAGATGCCTTTTATTCTGTGAAACCTATGGGATGCTAAAAAAAATCTAGGCTTGTGATCTTGGAAGCCTTGAAAGGATATAGAAACAGTGGAGTTAGAACCAAGTTTGTAAGAGGATACTTTGATAAATATCCCAGGCTTTTAGTTGAGACTATACAGGAAGGTCAAATAAAATATGCCACTATAAAAAAGAACAAGCTTCAAAATAAACAAGACAATCTGCTGGTAATTTAACTTTTAAGGTTGCAAGAATAAAATTTGTAGAAGGAGCCAAGTTCAGATGATCTACAATGTATAGTACATAAGGTATGATAAAACATTACTAGTAATGTGAATAGTAATAAAAATACTCAGTAATTGAGAGATAAAGTAATCAGCAGAAAAGACATATGCTCCAAATGTTAGATTTGATAGATAAGGACTTTATGACTTATTCAATAGTATGCTAAAAGATACACCATAAAATAGACATTGGATGAAACAGGAAATACCAAGAAAGAATCAAAATAATGAAATTACTTGGGAACTGCAAGTTAAATGTTTGAATTTGAGAAATGAGTGGAGTGTGGCTACCAGCAAACTGCAATAAAAGAAAAAAAAGTGTAGCAAAGTCAAATAAATATCAGTAGAAAGTTCCCAAATGAAAGCACAGAGAAGAAAAGAAATTTAAAACTAAAAACAACAAAAACAGAACACAGAGACATAAGAAAGGCATTCGAAATGTATGACATATGTGTGCCTCGAGGGACAGAAGAGAAGAGACGACACAAAGAAAAATGTCACCCTCTTTGTAGAAGCAGGTAACAGAACCAGGAAAAGGTGAACTTGTTTTGAAGCACATCTTGCAGAGCCCTGACGGAGCTGAGAGAAGGCCTGAAATGACGTGACCTCAATCGGAGACCCTTCCCATGCCTGGAAGAATTGCTCCAAGGTCAGAGATGAAAGACTTGGTCTGCATCGGTCCACCAAGAGTACAGTCTTTTAAAATTGCTCCTCTGACATAGGTCATTTCTCCTATTAAAGTTTCTTGATAGCTTCTAAATTAAGAAATCAATTTACAGTAGAAAAGAAAAATAAGGGAGCAAAAATTCTGTAGAACAAAGATTTTTTAAAAAAAACTTCATGGTCACAGAATGAAAAATGTTTGAATAAATAAATTACAGTAACCTAAGTTTCAAATCCTGGACTTGAACTTCTGTGGCTGTCATTATCTCAAAGGGATAGAAAATTTAATGAACATTTTATTGCAACTCAAAGGAGGTAAGTGAGTTATTTGCTCAAATGATAGTTCTTTCATGATGTTAATCTTGTTTCTTTTCTTATGTTTACTTAGTTCCCAAGTGGAAAAAAAGCACAAAACTTCCCTTCAAACTTTTTCTTTCCCTTATTTGCTTTCCCTTGTCCCACCTCTTGGTTTCTAGTTTATTTAATAGTTTAGGGTTCTTTAAGTAATATTTCTTATCACTCTTTAAAAACCACCAGCCTGTACTGAAGGCATGGCCTTCATCTGAGCTACTGAGTCTCTTCCTTGGCTCTCTTTCTTCTTTGTTCTGAAACAGGACATCACTAAGTCCTAAACTGCCCAGGACAGGCTCAAACTTGTGATCCTTCTTCCTTGGCTTCCCAGCATGCTGAGATTACAAGCGTGCACCACCGTGCCCGGATATCCATTCTATTTCAAACAACACAACCGTATATTTAGCCTCAACAAAATTTTAATAACTTTTGTTGTTTTGAATGTGACTAAAACTAACTGAATTTTCAGAGTTCTTTTGTTTCATAATGCATAAGATTCCTATGACATGCATGTATACTATAAAAAGTACAGTGCTTATTTAAACAAAGTCATAAATACTCATTAAAATTAATTAATACATGCAGTTTGTAATTACTATTGCACTGTCCGGTAAACATTCTAGAATATCTCACATATCAAGGCTTCAGTTGTATACGTAGAAAAGAATTAAAACGTCTTACCATGATTCACATGATTTGGCCCTGAGTTAGTTCTTGCCCCCCACACACACATCCGGCACAGCTTGCTTCCCTCAGAGCTCTACCTTCCTCCACTCTCGCTTCTGCCTGTAACAAGATCACCCTAGATATTCATTGGCTCCTTCCTCTCCATCACTAGTGTCTTGTTCAAACAGGTTTCTCATCTCTGGAATGAGCTCTCTGTTCCTCTGTGTTCCTTACTGTGTTATTCATTCATCTGTCATTGATCACTAACCTCATGGTACACTGATGTCTCCAACTTCCCCACAGGTGCGAATGCCTGTCAGGTAATACTTTGGTCTCATCTGTTCATTGCTACTTTCCCCGTGCTTAGAACACCTGCCTCTCAGGAAATATTTGTTCATGAATTAAAAAATAGTTTTCATAGAGTCTGACAAAGAGAATACCTTCATTTTTACTGAGAAATTATTTAGATGGCAGAAGTCATAAATTATTTAGTTAAAATATTTAATGCCATGTGGTAGGAGGCCATAATGCAGAGAAATAAACATCAAATGGGGAATTCAAAGGGTGAGTTCTGATTCCACATATGGTCACTGATAGGTCATTTCACATTTATGGATATAACAGTCTCATTGATATGAACATTACAATTCTAAGAAATCAAAATCAAAGCATGTCCAAGATAATAAATACATTGTAGAGAACTTGGTTCATAGCCCAGATGTGGTCATTTCTAAAGAGATATCTCTCTTGTCTTGATAGCAGTCAAAAAATTAAAATATTCATGTTGAAACTTGTTTTGGTTCATCTGGATCACCATCCTGACTGGCGTGGGCGCTGCCAAGGGATGAGTACAGCACACTCCCCAGAGCGTCTGGATGTGTCACTGAAGTGTGACAGTCCAGCCTGGACCTGACCCTCACCTTTTCCTCTCTGCTGCTGTGCCCTGCTCTGCTTTCCAGCCCCGAAACGACGCATTTTTGCTTTGCCATGGGCTTTTGTCAGGATATGTCTGCCTGGAAGCCAGCTGAGTATGGACTGATCCCTCTAACACCATTATCAGCCAAATCTGTCCTCCTTAACACGCATATGGCGGGGAAGCTGGACTAGTAGAAAAGTGGAAAGTGGAGTTGACATTTATTGGAGGATTTCCATCTATAAATGTCAATCAGTTCTTGATGCTCAAGCAACCAGACATTTACTTCACAGATTAAATTTCTAGACAGTTTCCAACTTTCATTTGTTTCAGAAATTCTACCAATAGATAAATACAATTGCAGGTGATGAAACTGCTAATATAATATGCTTGATATAGAATAAAACTTTAAAAATGTCCAATTGACATATTAATTCATCCTATGACAAAAATGAAAAAGCACATAGTTCAGTTTATGTTCTTATTTAGAATTCCTCTAGATTGATCTGTCTTATCAAGAGGGGAAGCATTCTGACAGGCCCCTTTCATGGTGCTGGGGATGAGACCAAAGCCCTTGCAGACACTAGGCAAGCATATCCAGCCCATTTCTCACCACACCTTAGTGAGAACGGTCAGTCAAAGGTACTGCTCTCTGCAATGGTATAAAGGTTAACAGGAGGAAAAAAGAGTGGCTGGTAAAGTGTTACCTCAGCAGTATAAGCGCATCAGAAACACAGAAGATGGAAAGATGCAGGATCCAATGACATGTGAGAACCACAATAAAATTGTTCCATCCTTCAAGGTCTCTCAAGATCTTTTTGTCAAGGAGATGAACTCCCAGTGCAGCACTAAATGTTAGAGCAATCTTGTGAGGTCTGTGTCACTTGTATCAATCTGAATCCTCAACTCTGCAGTGGCTGTCAACACTGCTCATTATGACTTTTGCTAAATCACTGATTTTTCATTCTTTTGTCAAAGAAATAATTGCATGAAAACCTTTAAGACTCTGAAAAAAAAAAAGAGCAAACAAATCTTGAGATAAAAGTGCTAAAGAAGGACCAGGGATTTAGTTCAGTGGTTCCAGCATCTCCCTTGCAAGTTGAAGGGCCTGGGTTCGATCCCCTGGTAACCACATACAATGCCAGGCTGCTGGGCATGGTGGCTCACACCTGTAATCCCAGCACTTAGGAGGCAGAGGCAGGAGGATTGCTGTAAATTCAAGGCTGAGCTCAGGGCAGCCTTACCTACAAAAAAAGTGAGACTTTGTCTCAAAGAAAAAAGTGCTAAAGGAAGTCTTGGGTCAGACTATTCCACGAGGGCTCAGCTCATTAAAACCCTGGCCATCCAAGTAGATAAGAAGTGTTTTGAGAGCGATAGCTTTGTACGATCATTTTTTTATGCTCCTGACTTACTCAGAGCAATAAGCTTAGGAGAAGAATAATCCCACACTTGTGATCAGAAACGGGAGAGAGAGCCAGAAAAGAAGGCATGTGGTGCAGCACTCGCAGGCAAGTGGGAATCTTGTTCTGCGGGTCTCAGGAGAAAGCACGCTTTTTGTATCATGCCGGTGGACTGCGGATCTGCGGAAGGATCTCTCCCATGATGCTACCTGCTTCTGGACAACTCTCAGCTTAGACAGTGCTTATCTTCCGTGGGCACACAAGTCCTTTTCAATTAGGATATGTAAATAATAGGGTACCTGACAAAGCACCTTCTAATGAGCTTCAAGAGACATTTTTACTGGTATTATTTCCTCTAACCCAGGGCTCCTAGCTGAAGGTTATGCAGGCATTCTTGTGATATACCCCTGGGAAAAGATCCTTGATAAGACACCAAGTATCTTACTAAACTCCCATAGTCTTTGTAAAAATGGCACAACGATCAGTGAAGAAAGCTGCACGTGGCTGTAAGTTTCTGTTGCAGAGGACCACGTGGAGAGCTAAGGTGACCTGCTATGGTCAGGGCAACTGACGTTTTCTGGATATGTTTACAAGTTTCAGTTTTAAAATGCCACACATTAGTTCTATTTTCCTTCAGGAGCTGGGAGGCCCAGTGAATTTTCTGTAGACACACAAAGCCTCATGTTACCCTTTATAATTCACCAAGTTTTAAAAGGAGACCTGTATCACTAGTCACATAATTCTCCTCAAGTGAGAAGTATAAAATCTAAGAAGTTCATTGCCGCCTCAGAGCAAAAGATTCTAGCCAACCCCAAAACAGCCAATATTAAAAATTTACTCAAACCCACACAGGGGATAAATACATAAAACTCACTTGTTGTTTTGCAAAGTGAACTCAGAGTTTGGCTCAGGTCCATGTCGTACCTTGGCACTTTTCCCAAGATGTGTCCTTGACAGATGGGGCTTCACAGGGATGTTCTTTACCATCTTACTGAGGTCGCCCCACTTCAGCAGGCCAGAGCAGATGGAACAGCCATTGGGAGCCAGAGGAGACACGCAACAGGGAAATCTTTCGCTAACCTGCCTTTGTAGAAGTAAGTTCTTCAGGCGACAATTGACTAAGGATCTGATCCAATAGTCCAGGAGTTGTTTGGGCTTTGTATTTTGGATTTTCGGATAGGTTGGGATGGTGATATAGACCTTTGTTAGAGAACTCTATTATACTGTGTCACATTCCTGCTAAACCGTTACTCTTTGCTCCCACAGATTTTTAAATATCTTTCCAGCTGTACTTAAAGTCAATTCTTTGGGAGAGGCAAAGTGTTTAGTAGGACTTTTTTGTTTTTTGGGTTTTTTTGAGACAGGGTCTCGCTTTGTGGTTCAGGCTGGCCCTGAGCTCAGCCTCCAACTCACATCACAATCCTCCTGCCTCTGCCTCCCGAGTGCTGGGATTACAGGCGTGAGCCACCACGCCCGGCACTGTGGTATGTGGTACTGATTGCTGCTAGGTGTGAGTCTCCACACCTAGTATTGTATGTGGTTGCCAGGGAATCGAACCCAGGTCCTTGTGCTTGCAAAACAGGTGCAAGACAGGTGACAGAACCACTGAGCTAAATCCCCGGCCCTTTAATAAGGTTTTTACATGAGTGCTATGATTAATTGCAGAGCTCGATGAGGTAGTGAAACATTTCTTTGAAACCACAGCAGAAGGCACTAACTGTGCCAAAAGCATAGCTTCTGTCTTCAAGGACATTTGGTTCACTATCTGCAGCCCAGCAGAAGACCTTAGGCAGGGCTAAAGTTTCAGCCATCTGTGCAGATTTGAGCTATAGGTGATGGTTATATTCTTACAGATCCAAGTGGATTGTGGCACCATGCTCAGTTTGAGTCTTCTTGTTCGTTTATTTACCAACTTTTCCAAATCTGAGTTGTTAAAAGTGATCTAAGGAAATCAAAGAAATGTGAAGGCAAAATCCCAAATCAGTAATGGGGAGTAAATAATGGGGAGTACAAAAAGAGGTAGGACACTTCCAAAGAGAAGTGTGTTGCTCTTGTTGTTGGTTTTACAAAGCACTTACCCCTAGTAGATCATTACTTCATTCCTAACTTCAAAGTTGTGAAAAATTGTAAATCCAACCTATGCCATTAATCGTATTGTGAAATGACAAAATGAAATCAAGCAATGTAGAAATTTTAGAAAATAAGTATAGATGTAAATTTAAAAACTGATGATTCTCAGAGCCACTATAATTATTGATGCATACATTTTGATATATTTTTCTCTGTGCTACAAATATTTACATAATAATTCTTAGTTTTATAAATATTTTTATACAAGCAAGTCTTCTGGCTTTTACAGTACATTCTTACATAATTTCTAAAACATTATCTTTTCATAAGCATTATTTTTAACATGCTAACATTTCATCAAGTATATCACATATTTCTAAATCCTTGTGCTCTTGTAGACATTGATAATATTTCTACTTTTGCTAAGTCATAGAATTACCACTCTGTAGGCATAATAATTTCATTAACTTGTATTTCTTATAATGAAATTGCTGACTAGGGACTTGATATGTTACAGCTTGATAATGCAGTGCCCACTTTGCCTCAAGCTTTATTTTGCTTCTTAGAGACATAAAATCTATGATGTATCCATTCAATAACTCTGTCTCAGATTTAGTGATCTCATTAACATGGTTGTCAGTTTGATAGGAAATAAAGGAAGGAAACAATGACAGAGACATTGTCTCCAAAAAGGGGGCTGTAAAGAAACAACTGTTTGCATTAGCTAAAATATCTCTGATGACATTCAAGGATGTAAGGGGAAAAGTCAGATTACAAGAGGTTAAAAGTTAATTTCTCATTATAAATTGGGCAAAATGTGTGTATATAAAATACTTCTCAACCTCTGAGAGAAGCTGGAAGGCAGAAATTAAGAGAGATAGCAAGGGAAATGAACATTATAGAGAATTCAGACTTGAGCTTATTTTTAGATGAAATAGGAACATATCAGAAGAGAATGTGTAAAATCAAAACGAGAGAATTGTAAAATGATCTGGAATTTATAAGGAGAAATTTTCAAATAAAATTAAATCATTCATTCATCTATAAGGTATTCTAGAGACTATATACCTCAATATGTATGTATATATGCAACATATATATATATATGTATATATATTGTTTTGAACAGAATATTCACTTGTTTTTTCTTGTTTTTATTTTTCTATGTTTTCATTTTGAATGCTCTTGATTTTAGCACATCTATGCTTCCATAATTGATTACAGATTTTAAAAATAAGCTGTATTTTCAAATAAATATTTTGAGGAAGATATCAGGCTTTCCTTATGTATCACTAAACTTAAAGTTTATCTAAGGCATTAGATTTAGTAAAAACTACAAATGTTCTGTTGTTACTACATTGAGTAAAACTTGTCGTATTTGGGAAGACAAATTATCTCAGTATAGGTTGAAAGAAATATAAAATAAAATTTTTGTTTTATCTAGTGATTTAAATCAATAAAATCAGCAAGTATAACCAATTTGCTCATTTGTCTGTTTGTTTGCAATTGTTTAAATTAGTGACCTCAGCTTACTAGTGGAGATAATTGAAAACTGATGATTTCCAAGTGACATGACAATCTAGCTTCTAAGAAGAATTTTGCTTGGTTCTGGAGTAAAAGTTAAAGTCACGGTGTTTGGATGAAGTTTAGAGCACAGTGCAGTCAGCCTCTACCAGATTTTCTCTGCATCACATCAGCTACTGAACTACAAAAAGCACCTTGGTTATGGAACTGCTGTCTAGCTAACTTATTGGTTAACTTGTAGAAGAAAAATAACTTCTACAGTTACAGATAATCGTCAGTATGCCTCCTTAAAACATAGCCATACATACCTTTGTGGATGAAATAAAATGTTCAAACAAGACAAAAGCACGTGTGAAATGCAAAGTATCTGACCTACTTTCTGGTAGCTGAACACTGTGCATCAACCTAATGCTGTGGTAATGAAAACTAAAGCAAGTGACTGTGAGTTTACACTGCTTAATAAAGAAGACAGTGCTTTAAATCATACCCTTATCTCATCTTTCTTTGAGAAAGTGCATGTGAACCTTTGCGGGAAAACATATTTCCAGTGTCTCCACAGGAAGCAAATTAAGCACCTGGCTGTGTCTCTCTTCCAATCAAGAAGGAGCCCAGCCGAGCCCTCCTGCCTGTCTGCTCCCTGCACAATTACATCACTTCACGCAACAGGTGTGAGCCTGGCCAGCCTTTGGTCATTCAATCCCATTATAAAGAAATGTGCATTTTTCCACTTAAACTTCGCTATTACTTGATCATTTTGCAATAAAGAAAATTCCACAGCCATTTTAATCTGTTCTTATTGTCACCAAAATAAGTCTAGATTTTCATAAATTTCTAGATTTCTTTTTTTAAAAGAAAATATAGTATGCACATTAGTACATTTTTCCTTATTCTGACACGTCAAAGTGAAAAGTCATGCTGTTGCCCCAAACAGCCACATTTGTAAAATAAAATAGTGCACACACACAAATATCCATGTGCAACACTGAATTTTTTATATTCATATATTTTCATATATGAATAATGAATAATCATATATGAATAATATATGAAAGATATATTATTGTGTTTTTACATATGCAGTATAATATGTCTTGATTGATAAATTGGCACAATTAAGTGAAAGACAGACCTTCTGTGACATAAATTTTAGAATAAAATACTGTAGTCTCTTCAGTGCCCAAACAGGAGTAAATCTATGAGAACAAACTACACAGTATCCAGACGAAACAATCCACTGAAACATTATTTAACAACAGTCCTACCAGCAAGAAAACCTTTGTGCCAGATTTAGCAGATATTTTTATCTTACGAAGTTGCTGAACTTCCACATCTGTTTTCAAAATGCACTGATTCTCTGTTTCTTGCCTCAAAATAGCTCTTACCAATGCTTGTCTTTATGATCATTTTCAGATATTACAACCATTATCCTTTCAGGCATTAAGCAACCAAGTCCAGCTTAAGCCACAACTTTAATGTTTTAGCCTGTTTAAAATTTTCCACAAAGTCCTTCTAATTATGTGCAGCCCGTCCCTCTGGGCTCTGCCAGATAACCTCCAAGACACGATACACACCTGACCACATCAGGTCAACAGAAAACTGAGACATTAATATGAACATTAATGAAAGTATCACTGTGTGTGGTGCAAGCAAGAGACCTGGACTTCCTAATTAAATAGTCAGTATTTGTTTTTAAAAAGTGACAGTCTGCTAACTAGTAACACTGTTTCCAAACAACAGCTCCTTAGATTACTATATCTGCAAACATCAGTATTTGCATAGGGGTTAAAACTGAAAGAGATAATGATAAGTTTTACTTTTACTAGAAAGTGAACAATACATTGGACAAGAATTATTGAGGAGACCGATATTAAATATCATGTTCAGTGTCCCATTGTGTGTGCATTGTTGGTGAAAATGTGATGTTTTTCTTTTATTTCTTGGAAATAATGGTGGTAAAGGAAGTTATGAGTT
This sequence comes from Petromus typicus, assembly GCA_004026965.1. Taxonomy (NCBI): domain Eukaryota; kingdom Metazoa; phylum Chordata; class Mammalia; order Rodentia; family Petromuridae; genus Petromus; species Petromus typicus. The sequence goes on from PVIR01015390.1 coordinate 14,251, forward strand.
TTGCTTTTTTAATCATAGTTCCTGCCAATATACATGGCTGTATGTGTGTATTTTGAGGGTTGATTCTTCACTTAATGGATATTCCAAGTTTCATGAGTCCACTGTGTCCAATTTAGTTCAACACTGTCTACAGCATCTACCAGACTACATACATGTACATAGGCACAGCTATATATAACTGAGTTGAAAATCAGGAATATACCTCTTCAACCATGAAAAATCTTAACTATGTTAAATGTATTATTTCTACATTATGAACATAGTGTCACACTTGATTTATCAACTATCCAACGACAGAGATAACGCAGAGTTGGTACAAGCTTGGCATGTATGAGAATTATTTATTTCACAGTCTCCCAACTCCAGTGGTCTGTGTTCACTTCTTAACAATGTAGTTACTAGATTTTTCCAAGTCATTTATTCTTTCATCTACTCTACATGACTGCCACGGTTCAGCAACTGGCAAAGCTTGTGCAGACTCCTGAGGATAACTGATGTGGGTGGCATGACTGGGACTCAGAGGACGGGACAGCATCTGAGTGATGACAAAGGTGCTGATCCTGACGTAATTCACCCACATAGTTTTGATACACCCACTTGTGTAATTCCCATCTTAAAATCTATTTTAACTGAATGATAAAGTTTTTCCAATTATATTATTTTCTTATGATTTCCAATCTCTACTTCCCAGGGCAGTATAGATATATAATGCTTATTCAACCTTTGAATCAATATGAAGAGCCCAAACATTAAGTGCTGAATATTTTTAAAATTTAAAAATTAACAAAGAAAAACTTTCATTGTCTAAGCTATTTATCTTTAAATATTTATTCTAATTTTCTTAACATACCAAAATACCTTTTGGATTTCTCTGCTCAGGTGTTACTTAGAAACATCAGATTAATCTGTCCAAAACTCAGCCTATTACTTTTTTTTTAATCAGAACTCTACATTATGCAATGTCCAATATCTTGGTGAAAAAATTGAAAATGACAGAAATCTATTTATCCCATGATACTTCTTTTTGTTCTCCTATGATACCTAAATTCAATCATTCGCCAAAATTTGTCATTTCCAAATCATGCCTTACCACTCTCTGATCTGGCCATTTTATCAACGTCCAGTACAGCAGCCTGACCTTGATTTATCTGGCCTTCTTCTTTGTCCTAGTTCTTCCTAGCTGGTCTCCTCTATTCTAATCTGAACTGCTTCTTAAACAAACCACACCCAAACAGTAAGCTCGGTCGTTGGAAAGTTCTTTCTAAAGAGCAAATGTGGCGTTCCCTAGACACAGGCTTTGCACATGTTCCTGAGCTTTCTCCACAACCTAGCCTACTCCACCTTCCCACTTTTCATCCGTGCTTCCGCCACGTATACCTTCCAGCAGATCCACAAAGCTCCCTGCTTTGTCTCGTGTCCCAGCCTCGGGCTAAACAGATCCAGTGCCTGCTGAGCTGCCCACTGCCCGTATCACTCAGCTCCCTGCACGCGTTCCTCTGGCCTCATTTTTGGCCTGATGTTTCCTTAGGAAACCTGTGTGTCAGAGCAGAGCCGCTCTAAGTTCTGGATCCACGGTCACTGTCAAAGACCCCTTCTTTAATACAACAAGGTCTGCACCTTGAACAACAAATAGTGCCCCATAGACTGATTTGTAGGATTCAAAAATGCGTGAAGGAGCGTGGGAGTTAAGAAGAACTAAATCAAGGGGTGCAGTTCGGTAAAAACGTTGTAAGTGGCATCTGAATAAACAAACCCCTGCATACTGGAGTCACAGGTGGAGTCTCATCACACAGAGACTCTTGAGGAGTTCCCTGGATATTTTAAGTACTACCTTTTTTCTTAAAGTTGATTGAGTTTATTGCTAAATTTAATTTTTAATGTTTTATCTTGCTTTTAAAATTATGTAAAATTTAATTTTTCAAGAGATATACTTTAGTTACTAGAAATTTATTTCTTTGAAATAAAATTATCATAAAATTGCATTTTTCTTGTTTACTGTATAATTTTACAGCATACACACAACTTTTCAAATACTAGATAATGTAAGATAATTTATTTTCTAGTGCAGAGAGAAATGCAGAATGCCTCTGTAATTATGTGAGTATCAAGGGATAATGGTTTCTTTAAGTTTCTAATTGTTTCTTTCATGAGTTGCATGGAAGTGATATGAACCGAGTACATAAGCAACTTACATTACGTGAAACTGTATAGTAGTGACATTCACACGGAGATTTAAGATACGCCACAAAAGGTTGCCTAGAATTACACATGATAACAATAAGTCCTTCTTAGTGTCCTTTCTTGTGTCAATCATGTTAAAAACTAAAGCAAGCAACTTTTCTTGTATCAGTTATTTTTTTTCAATTACAGTAGAGGTTAGAAATAAAATGTTGGCACATATTTCCTCAGTATCCTATAAAATATTGTATTACTGCTGTGCTTCAACTAAATGGCCTACAAATTTAAAGCTGCCTTAAATATGCCAAAAATCTTCAAAATAAAATTATTTTGATTTCTTTCTGCTCTTTAAATATTTCTTTTTGAGACTTAATTTATGTTTGTTTTGAATAACAACCCTTTAAATGCTGAATGATTATATATTAGAAAACTTGAAGTCTTTGCTAGGTAGGGCCGATGAGTATTGTCAACTATTCTTTACCAATTAGTTTTTGTTTTTTGTTTTTTGTTTTTATTTGAAATCTTTATTGGTACATTACATATATGCATCATGATTGCACTCCATAATGGGGATTTGTACCAGTATAAGCCACAACTTAATTCTCATTTTTCCCCATAGTCTTACCCACCCTACCACCCCCCTACATACATAAAACTTATTTCCTTTCTTTTTTGTTATAATCTCATTATTTTTCCCCCTTCACCCTGTTTTACTTTGAGTATTTTCTATTTCGCAATATATAGCATACAATTCTAGCACTCATTTACACCTTTATTTTCTCACACCAGAGAACAGATGTGATATGTACTGATTAGTTTTGCAGTCTTTAGTTCCCATCAGCAGGGAACAAACGAAAGGTAAAACCTGAACCTGCAGAGTACTTATTTCACGTCACTTTCTCTCACCTTTTGTCCTTAATTCCACAGCTGTATGTGTTCTGGCACAGATGAGATTTATACCAGATACAGTTCCGGGCTCCTTTTCATCCAGAGTATACCACAACATACTGTTTCTAAAACAATTAGAAAACATAAAATGCTAATTACCTACACTTACAGTGCTATTTTCTGTACTCTATGAGGATACTCCTTTTATATGTTCACTGTAGGAGAAAAGCTAAGCTTCTGGTTTTATTGACACTAGTTGCAGTTCTCCTCATCCATCTATAACCATAAAGCAAAATTTCCATGACTAGAGTAGCTCGAGCCTTCTACTCCCCACGGAGCTCAAGGTCTTCCCTAAGAGTTCCCCCAACACTGTACGTACTGTTCGCCTCACAAAACTACACACATGCTCATTTTCAACATAGCAGTAAAGAAACAGTTAAAATAACCATGCAATGGGCCCTTATTTAATTAGCTGAAAGAAATGAAAATGTTCATTAGGAAGGACAGAAGAATCAACCAGATATTCTGAGTGTCAGATCACAGGAAAGTCCAAGCAATGTATGTGTGTACATATACACATCTAATGTAGGCACACCTTGTTGTATTACATTTTGCAGATGTTGTATATTTTACAAATTGTAGGTTTGTAACAATGTTTCATTAAATAAGTCTACTGAGGAAAAAGTTTCTACAAAGTCGGATGATATTCATATTTTTGCCAATGAAATATTTTAAACTAAGCTGTGTACATTGTCTTTTTAGGCAGAATGTTATTATAGAATTAGCAGGTTAAAATCAGTCTAAACATAATTTTAGTGTGCACTAGGAAACCAAAAAATTTTTATTCATTTTGTTGCAATACTCATTTTGTTGTCCTGGCCTGGGAAGTATGCCTATAAACGTATAAACCTAATTAGTTTTTAATTCTAAGAAATATTATATTAAAACTCTAAGGAAAATGCCAGAGATGTAGAAGGCAAAGAACTTGGTTGAAATAGTGGCTATATACAGTCTATCTAGCATCCTTTTGGGGCTTCCCCCTCTGAAGAGACTCCAAGTCAACACTTATACTTCCAAGAATAAATGAAGCAGGTAAATATAATAGATCCCCATTGATCAGTGTATGTAAGGATGGTCTTTGCACATGAATCAGATCTCTGCATGTGATGATCCATCACTAATAGCTTCCATTTATTTATGCTCAGTCTAAAATTTCTCTTGGCCAATACAACTCCCACCCAAAATAGCTGGAAGACACACAGCACCACAGTCAGGAAGAGCTCTTGCCACACACCTGAGTGACAACGGACAATAAAAGCCCCCACCAGCTTTCCACGCAAGGAAATGCAACAGCACCCTTACACCTCCCCCAGAGGCTTCGGCCCAGCTTCTTCCCCATCCACTTCTACTCTCTCCTTTGTGGTTTCATCTGAGAACACACACTCTCTCTCTCTCTCTCTCTCTCTCTCTCTCTCTCTGATCACCTGCATGAGAATTCTCACCTTGCTTGTTCCTAGAGAAGCTGGCCTAGGATATATTTGAAACTTTCCAGAAAAAAAACAGCATCATTCAGCATAGCTTATCTTGCTAGATTGGGTGGGGGGAGGAAAGAAGCTATTCTCTGTCGGTAGGAAATGAAATGGACTACACTGGTAGCTTGTGACCTTAAACAAAACCGAGAATGGTTAGAGCTTCAGGAAGAACAGAGAGAAGATAGCAGATACGAAGGGAGCTCAGGAACCCTCAACGTCAGACAGTGACGTTCCCGGTTGTGATAGCTCGTCTTTCAACATTGCAAGAAAATGCAGTTCCTAAAGTCTTTCTTTCTTTCTCTTCCCCCCTCACTGCCTTCCTTCCTTGCTTCCTTCCTTCCTTCCTCTTTTGTTCTTTCTTTTTCTTTCTTTCTTTCGATACATGGTCTTGCTATGTAGTTCAGGATGGACTTGAACTCACTCTGTAGCCCAGGCTGGTCTTGAATTCACAGTGAAGCTCCTCCCTTAGCCTGAGGAGTGTTGGAATCAATAGGCATGCAACGCCATCCTGGCTCCAAAAGTGTTTTATTCTATTAAATATTTACCTATTCTATTAAATATTTTACCCTCAGTTTATGTAATAGGGTTTTCTGTTACTTAAAACTAGAACATAAATAAAAGCAGCTTTGGGCCTGAGATTTAGCTAGGTGGTATCAGGGTCTGCCTAGCAAGCACAAGATTCCAAGTTTGATCCCTGGTACCACATACTACAGTGTCAGGTGTGGTGGCTCACACATGTAATCCCAGCACTTGGGAGGCAGAGGCAGGAGGGTTGCTGTGAGTCTGAGGCTAACTTGGGCTACATGGTGAGTTCAGAGCCAGCCTGAACTACAAAGCAAGATTCTATCTCTTTAAAAAAAGAAAGGGAGCCAGGATTTTTCTGAGTGGTTCCAGCTTCTGCCTTGCAAGGGCAAGGTCCTGAGTTCAATCCCCAGTAATCACAAAAGACAATGCTGGGCATGGTGGCTCATGCCTGTAATCCTAGCACTTGGGAGGCAGAGCAGCACTTGAGAGGAGGGTTGCTGTGAGTTTGAGGCTTGCCTGGGTTAGTGAGCTCAGGGCCAGCTTGAACTACAACAGCAAGACACTATCTCAAAAATAAATAAATAAATAAAATAAAACCCTAAAAAAATAAAAGCAGCTTTACTAGATTTGAGGAGTCCCACTGGAATTATGTTTTGTAAATCCATTCACTTTGAGCTTTTTTAAAAGTGTTATCAGGTTAGCCATAAATGCTTTGAATGATAAATGGCTTCTTTGGAAATATTCCTGGTTGGTTACTGGGTTGGGCCATTAATTATTAATTAGTAACCTTTGAAAAAGCACTTAATCTATTCAAGTTTCTGTTTTATACTACATAAATGTCTAATGGTTCTTTAAAGGACTAAGACAGGATAAAGAAGGTCAAATGCACACAGGAGGTGCTCATCCTTGGTCTTAGTCCTGTTAACTACCTTTACTATCAGAGCTTTTTTTAAAGAAAAACATAAGTACATGTTTGTAGTACATGCAGTTTATAATCATCTTGCATTTTGTGTACATATTATAGCTTATTTCTCTTTTTAAATCACTTTCCTTTCCTCTTTTTCCTTCTCCCTCCCTCCTCCTATCCTTCTATCCTAATTCTCATTCCTCTTGGTATTATTAATCTTAACTCATAATATAGCACACACTTTTATATCCATTGCGGTTATTAGGTTCCTGTACATGACATATCCTCATTCTCCTTTTTCTCCTCTCCCTTTGCCCCATACCTCACCCTTGTTCCCCTGACCACTTCCCTACTGCAAGAGATCCCTACGCCCCCAGACATCTATTATTATTCTCTTTGCCTTACTCAAATGGAAAATACTATATGCCATTTAAACTTGTGTGTCTGGTTCATTTCACTCAAAATTATATTTTCCAAATTTATCCATTTTCCCATAAAAGTCTCAAATATGTCATTCTTCAGAGCTAAATATATTCCATTATTTTCTTTATCTAGGTGTCTGTTGATGGGTATACAGGCTGATTCTAGGATTTAGCTGTTACAAACTGTGCTTCTATAAACACTTCTATGTACACTATAAAGTACACATTTATCACTTTAGTATGATGACTTATAAGACTCTGTGGGTGAGATATGTAGCAAGGGCAAAGCAGGGGCATATGGAATTTTAAATTCAGTTCTTGAGAAATTCCCATACTCATTTCCATGGTGGTTGTAGTACTTTACATTCCCACCAACCACAAATAAAGAAAGGTTCCTTTTACCACATCTAGGCCAGCATTGCTTGATTATATTGTTTGACATTAGTCATTCTGGCAATTTATAAACTCTATACAGTTTTCTATGTCAGATATTTGTCTGACATCTTTTCAAGGATTCAATATCCTACTCCATTTACCACTCCAGTTTTGAATATTTTGGTTAGTTCATCCACATTTTTACTTATTTCTGCAAAATTCACTGTGGATATATGAGGTGAAACTGCTGTGAACTTGGGCTCATTTGCTATTTGAACTCATCTAGTTTATTCATTCCACCTTCACATTTTTTCACAGAGTTTCACCAGCCAACATTTGCTTCCTTCGCCCTTTGTCTCCTTTTGCAACTCTTGCTCTGCCTTGGGTGAGCTGGGAGACCCCAGAGGTCTTCTTCTGCCTTGGATCTCAGTGCTCCTGTGTGTATCTGTGTACCTCCTGGTAAGGGGTCTACTTTGCATTCAGAACTAGATGGGTGAGAAGAGTTTGTGGCTTTTATGGAGATCTTTAGTAGGATGTTGCCTCTTTCTGAATAATTTTCAGCTTGGAATGTATAGTGCTAGTATTTCCTCTTTCTCTTATTTATTTTAAGTGATATGGACTTTGCCCCTATATTTTGCTGAGAATTACTTCTGGTAACAGCATCAGCAGATTCTGTCATACAACACCGACATATGACAGCCTTTGCAGCTACACTTCCGCCTCGTCTGTTCTATATATACTATGACTGGCTGTTATTTGTGTGCACTTCCTGTTAACTCCTGTGATCTTCCCACTGAACCCCGAAGCCAACTCAGAGGCACGACTTCTGCCCACAGGTTTCAGGGATCCTTGCCAATTGATTCTGACCCAGTCTGAGTTCTAGAGTTAGAACCCTAGGTGTCGCTCTTCCTGAGTGTGATGGCGGCATCACTCAGCAGACCAGTTCCTTCAGGTGAAGCCGTCCCCAGTCAGGAGTATTCCCACTCAATCAAGTTAGCCACAGTAGGAGCAATCTAATCAGTTACAGAGGCACCTACCAGGGCAAATGGAGAGATAATATAACGTGAGATCCAATTTTGGGCGTCCCTTTAGCCTAGACAGGAGACCCCTGGTTATTGTGTAACCGTCTTAATGGACCAAGGATTGACCCACAGCTAACATGCACTACTTGTGATAGCTATGTAGCAATTGTCTAAAGCACAGGTGCTTGGGACCAGGTAATGACAGAATGGGGCAAAGACAAGGAAGCTTAAAGTCTTAAGGAGGAAATAAGAGAGAGAAAGTATTGTGATAGTGGTAGGGGTATGCTATATGTGTGTGTATGTGTGTCTGTGTGTATGTATATACATATGCATGTGTATATATATATATATATATATATATATACACACATAAGGCTGAAGATAACAGGAAAAACTTGGTACAAAAATCAATAATGAAAAGTAGAGATGCAAGAAGATTCTATGAGTTATATAAATATTAGAGAAATAGCTAAAGGAAGACAAGTGAAAATGAACAAAAAAGATGAGAGACAGGAGAAGGAAGTCAGGTGAAAAGATATGAATAAAAGAACAAAAAGGAACAAGGGACCTTCCCTTAGCTCTGTAACTACAGTGAATCGAACAGCCAGAGGGGCTGGGCACAGTGGCACACTCCTGTCACCCGGCGGGGGCGGCTGAGGCAGAAGGATCCCCTCGAGTTCAAGGCCAGCCTGGACCTTTTTTTCAAAGTTAAAAAGAAAAAAAAAAAAACTGAGCAAGAGAAAGAGAAGCACACACACACACACACACACACACACACACACTCACACACTCATAAATAAAAAGAGAATAGTGGAATTAAAATAGGAGGGCGTGAATGCAAGGAGGAAACTCCCTCAAAATTTCTTCCTATTGTTTTGGAGAAGTGGATTAAGGAGCAAAGACCAAACCAAGATCTACCTCCGCTCACGCTGGAAGTCTACGGCGGCAGTCTGCCCTAGGGTGGTGTCAGACGAGGGCACCCGCACACAGTGGGGACAGCGTGACAATGCGGCCTTTCAGGCCTGGGCACCTCTGGCCGAACTTGGCTTCTGACCACCGGAGTTGAGTCCAAGTTCACAGCTCCCTGCGCTCGTGGAGACCTTCCAGCCTGCTCTCCAGGAGGCCTGTCCACTGAGGCTGACTGTGTTCCTGTACTCAGGGGACCGGACTGTGCTCCTGCAGTCCGGGGACCTGGCTGGGGGCAGCCCGGCGCTGCTGTGGCTCTCAGGTGTGAGCACGGAGCCTTGCTTTATAATGACAACCCTTAATTCTGCAGTTGTGGCGGCAGGCGCGTGGCTGCGGTCACTCACCAGCTGGGGACTCAGGACCACCACTTTGGAAGTGCTGCTTGCAGGTCTCAGCGGCCACCGGTCCTCAGTCCTGATGTGGTTCCGGGAGTGGGGAGTTCTGAGTGTTGTCGTCCAGAGCGTGGCCGGTCAGCTTCCTCGGGCACACGGTCTGCAGAGGTTGCCTTCTCATCCTTTCACTGCGGGGCATTTTTTTAAAAAAATTTTTTTAAATATTTTTTTGGTCTCTTCTCCTACCTGAGTATTGGAAACTCTTGATTCTCTTTGAAAAACATCAGCCAGGTTTGTATTTTTTCTATTTTTCTTCTATTTTTTTTTCAATTTCTAAAACTTACCTCTGCTAATTTCAAAGTCATATTAGGTTCATTGTCTTTCATCTCAGTGATTCTGCCCTTCTCCATGATATGCTCTGTTTCTCTGCAAATAGAAGTATTAAAATAGCCTGATTTTATGTTTCCTTCCCTTAGAGTCCGAGGAGTCTCACTGTTTAAAAATTACTTTAACTTTATCTCTTCGGCTTGGGAATCTAGCAGCATGTGGAAACCGGCATCCTTGCAGGTTCTGTCTCCAGAGAAGCAATGTTTCTTCAAACTAAGAGCCCAGAGAGACACATTACTTTGCCACATCCCTTGCTAATCAGCCAGCCTTTATGCAGCCTTTTCCACGAGGGAAGGACACCTCTGTGGCATGACTTTACACAGGAGCACAGCCTCAGCCACGGCCCGGCCCGAGCCACGTGACCCTGAGAGCCCCGGAACTCAGCCCGTGGGGGGAGGCCCACGCTCCCTCCGCGCGTTTCTCTTGGATTCCACCTTTGGGTTCTGATGCTTGCAAATCTGTTCTCACTTTGAATTCAAATGTTTACTTTGTAGCTAGTTTAAACATTATTATTATATTTTGAATAACATTTGTGTATGTGAGTAATGAAGACAGGAAACTGTCACTTTAATCTCAGTCTTCTCGTACTCAAGAAGAAATCTCAATGGAATGGCCAACATCTTTCTTCGCAGTTGTCTTCAATTTTTTTAATTGTCTGTTTAATTTTTTCATTTCTACTTTGTCAGTCCCCTTGTGACGTTCAGTACCCACCCCCTATACACCTCCCTGCACCTGTTAGTAATTGAATCTAGGCTGGAGACTGCCATGTGAAACGTTTTCTAGCTTCTAACCACAAACTCAGTGTGTACCATGAACACTTTTTGCCGGGTTTAGATTTAATCTGGACTATGACTTTAGGAAACAATAAATTGACGCCCACCTGCCCACAGTTTCCCCACTTTCCATGTGCTTCTGCATGAGTGAGGAAAGGAAGAACAAGACCCTGTGTGAAAATCCTGCTCAGTACAGCTTCGAGTGTAATCTGTGGCTTTTAGTCTTAACGTACTTAATTAAAGCTCAGATTATGGCTCAGCACAACAGCAGCACCATAGCTGAGTGCGTAGGAAAAATGCTGCAGGACTTTAACTCAAAATCACATTCACTGAATTTTACACAGTCACTGCTAACCTGTCTCTGCCACACCCTAACCTTACTAATAAAATCTATAAATAATGGTCCTCTTTATCCCTCTCCTTCAATCATGTCTCTGAATTTTTTCTGTATTGCAACTTCATTCCTGTACTGAAAGGAAAATTCCTTCTCACAGCTCTACACCATAACCAGACAAATACTACCGTCATAGCCACTTATTATGCAGTGCCAATTAAGGTCTGTGGAGGCAGAGTCTAACTTTGGGTGAAATGGCGCTATCAGGGCTGGCAATTTATTTGCTACCTCTAAGAGAGCTTAGCTTGAGTAATGAAGGGAAATTTGAGTCAAAGAAAATGCAAAGCCAGAAACAGCAAGCAATAAAGTCAATTCAGGTACTTCTGGGAGAAAGAAAGAAAGAAAGACTAGAATTCTCAAGGGTGCAATTGGAAGGAAAGGGCTGTATATGAAAATTCAGAAGATTACACTGCATGTTCCGGTTAGAGAGTCATAACTGAGGTCCTAAATAGAAATAACTTATTTACCAATATGTAATCTTTTACAATATTAATATTTTCCCCTAGCAATATGGATTTCACACAGAAAAATAAGATTAATGTTTCAGAGAAGAGCATTAGTAATATTTTAAGGGCTGGGTTTTGTCTCTTCAAAAATATGATTATATTATAACTACAGTTTTATTCTCAGATTATCTTTAAAGCTAGACTTCTCTGTAAATATATCCATTAAATGTCTTTTCATAACCTAATCCATCACACAAATGTTCATAAATCTTATTTTTCACAATTTTAGTATAAAACTATAAAGAATTTTCTTGAACAATATTTACTAATATTAAGAAATTTACCAAAAATGCTTTGAATATTCCCTTTTTAAAATATTTAAACATATATTGAAGTTTCTAAACTATGTTTTGTGTTATATAACATAAAAGTGCTTTTTTAAATCATTTAATTTGCTACTCAGATGTAACATACATGTTAATAAGTACTATCATCATTCAGATACACAACTTAGTTTTAGCAATTCAATTTTCAGAAACTTGAGAGATGCTTTTGGGAAGACAAATAAAAAATAGTAAATGAAACCTACAACTTTTGGAAGTGTTTTTAAAATGTTGTTTTACTTAATACATTTAAGATAGCTTAGAAAGTGGAAAAACAAAAAATATTTAGACATTTGTTTTCTCCTAGGTATATCAATGTGCATTTCCTAAAGCCAAAAAAAAAAAATTACATATAGTACAATGATAAAAATCATACAATTAACTTTAAGATAATATAATGTCATATATAGATCGTTTTTTTCTACTTGTCGAACTAATAACTTCTACAGGCAGTATGGGGTTTTTCTTTTGTTTGTTTGATCAGGATTTCATATTAGTTTTATTTGTTATCTGTTTTTATTCTCTTAATCTGGAGCACTCATCAATCTCTTTTATTTCAAACATTTGACATACCTTAAGAGAACACACTAGATATTTGTAGAATGTATTCTTTGGATAAGCGTACATTTCTAGGATTATACATTGTGTTTTCAAGAATATCACAAGAGGGGGCCGGGGATTTAGCTCAGTGGTTCCGGCGCCTGTCTTGGAAGCACAAGGACCTGGGTTGGATCCCCTGGTTAACCACATATCACAGCACCAGGCGTGGTGGCTCACGCCTGTGATCCCAGCACTTGGGAGGCAGAGGCAGGAGGATTGCTGTGATTTGAGTTGGAGGCTGAGCTCAGGGCCAGCCTGAACTACAAAGCAAAACCCTGTCTCAAAAAAAAACAAAAATCACAAGAGATCCTGTTTCTTTCCCAATGCATGATCTCAGATAGCATATGACACATAGGGATCCAATGACAGCAATGCTGACTTTATTTACTTGATGAAGGTGATGTGATTATAAATTTATTTTCAGCATTATTATCTTTTTAACGAATAAGAATCATGCAAGATATATTTAGATGCTATATCATACCTTGTTTTCATCAAATCTTAGCATCAATTCAATGGTTTTGTTTGAAATAATTATTTTTACAGTTTACATTGTATTTATTTTAATTGAAAAATAAAATTATCTACAACTATCGTATACAACAAAATATTTTGAAATCTGAATTAACCTAATTTACATGTGCCATATCTCAGAGATTTCTTTTATAAAAAGGATTCTTAAAAATCTCTTCTCTTAGCAGTTTTCAAATATACATTCCTTTGTTTCATTTATTGATACATTTTAGATATACACTGTGATCATATTCAATATTAAAAATTTGTACCTACACACGATCTATCTTGATTCTTGTTTTTCCCATTCCCCTACCATCCATACCACTTCAATCCCCACTCTCTCTATATAGTTTCTCATACTAGAGAACTGGTAAGGTATTTATATATCTTTGTCCTATTTATTTCACTTATGACTATGTCCTCAAGGTACATCCATTTAAGTATAAATGTTTCTAATTTTTCATTCCATATGGCTGAGTAATACTCCATTTTCTTAAAAATAAATTCCAGCAGCATATTGAACAGATCTAGAGAAAATAATTCAAAAATTCATCTGGAATCAGGAGAGATCTAGAATAGCAAAAGCAATTCTAGGCAACATGGCTGGGGCTACTGCAATCTCCAACCTGAAACTATATTATAAAGCCACTTTGATAAAGCCATGTGAAAAAATAACATGGTCCTGGCAAAGAAACAGAACAAAGGACCAATGGAACGTATTAGAAGATCCAGAAAAAACTCCAGATACACTAAGCCACCTTATTTTTGATAAATAAGCCAAACACCTTCTGGAGGAAAGATAGCCTTTTTAATAAATGATGCTGGAAAAACTGGATTTTAACCTGCTACAGATTAAAGAGATGGATCTATGTCTTTCACCATGCACTAAAATAAAATCTAAGTGGATTAGAGACCTAAATATTAACAAACACTAAACTTACTGCAAATCAAATTAGGTAGAACTCTTGGAGACACTGATTTTATGAACAAAACCTCATCAGCATGGGAACCAGCAGAAGGAATCAACAACTGGGATCTGATCTCATTAAGAAGATTCTGCACAGAAAGAAAAACCACCAACAGAGTGAAAAGACAACCTACAATATGGAAGAAAAAATGTACCAGCTCTTCTTCAGACAAAACACTATTACGTAGAATATATAAAGCACTCAAAAAAAAAAAAAAATCACCCCCCCCAATTTAAAGACCCAATTCAAAAACGGGCATCTGAAATGAACATTTTCTACATGAAGAAGTAAGGCAACTAAGAAACAGGAAAAAATGTTCAACATCACTAGATATTCCAGAGATTCAGATGAAAACAACACTAAGATTTCATCTCACTCCACAAAGAATGACTGCTATCAATAAATCAACCAACAATGAATGCTGATGGGGCTGTGGGGAGAAAGGAACCTTTCTCCACTGTTGGTGGGAATGTAGCCTGGTGGAAATCAGTGTGGAGATTTCTCAAAAAGCTAGAATTATATGATAGATATTATGAAATAAGAAAGTATTCAAAGGGAAAAGGGTGGGTAGGGGCTAGTAAAGAAGGGAAAGAAAAAATTGATAATAAGAAAAGGATAGAAAGCTTACGTATATAGAGGGCAGGGAGTTACAGCAAGGGCAACGGAATGGGAAAAATGAGAATCAAGATGTGTCATGTACTGGTGCAATCCTCAATGTTGAATGTGATCTTAATGTATATTTAAAATGTACCAATAAAATAAATTTTTAAGTGCCGGGTATTTAGCTCAGTGGTTCCAGCGCCTGTCTTGCAAGTGCAAGGACCTGGATTTGATCCCTGGTTAACCAAATACAACACTGGGTGTGGAGACTCACGCCCAGCAGCAACCAGTACCACATACCACAGTGCCAGGCATGGTGGCTCACGCCTGTAATCCCAGCACTTGGGAGGCAGAGGCAGGAGGATTGCTGTGATGTGAGTTTGAGGCTGAGCTCAGGGCCACCCTGAAGCACAAAGCGAGACCCTGTCACAAATAAATAAATAAATAAATAAATTTTTAAAAAGCTAGGATTAGAGGTCCCATTTGACCCTGTTATTTCCCTGCTAGGTATATACATGAAAGAATTAAAAGCATCATAGCATGGTGACAAATGTACACCCATGTTTATTAAAGCTCAGTTTGTAATAGATAAATCTTGGAAACAGCCCCAAAGTCCATCAACTGGAGACCGGACAAATAAACATTCCTAATAAATATGGTTGTCACGTTGCGTAATAGATTTTCTGAACTCGTGTGTCCTTTCTAGTTTTGTACCCTATGAACAAAATCTCTGCTATAACTCCCTATCTCTCTATTTTTCTACTTTATTTCTGAGTTTGAGAGTATAAATTTCACATGTAAGTGAGGTTATATTCCTCTTCTGTCCATTTTATTTTCTAACATAATATGTTCCTCGCACACCCATAATGATGATGAAATGGATGGTGATTTTCTAACATCATCCTTCTTGCAAGATGTATCTATTAGCATTCTTTCAACTATATAGAAAAATTTTTCCCTCTCTTATTTATTTACTCACTGAAATCTTAAATGTCAGTATGGACTGATAGATTCTTCTATAAAACTCTTTTTATAATAGCTTTATTAAAGCTGGTACATAGCAAGCTATGCATATTTATACATACCACTTGGAATGCTCAATGTGCATAAATGTGAATTACTGAGGCATGATAAGAGGCACGGCATCTCACATTACACTGAGGGAGACTTTACTCATGATGATCTCTATGCATCCGGATGCACTGCTGTGAGTCCTGCTGTCACTATAGTTTGGATTTCCTCACACTTTATATAAGTAGAATCAGAAAAGTGTGCGTATGCGCAGCTTGTTTCCTTCGTCATAGCTTATGGCTCCACACAGCTGCCAATAGCAACAGCTCATTTTCTCTACTGCTGAAATGGATCCTATATTTATATATCACAATCCATAAAATTCTTCACTTTTTAATAGCAATCCTAGTTGTTTCCAGTTAGGGTCTATTGTGTATAAACTTGCTGGAAAGGTTTGTGTACAAATCTTTCTCTAAAGATAGGCTTTTGTTTCTCTGAGTCAAAACTTGCAGATTAAATGGCTAGACAGTGTGGCAGGGGTATGTTCAACTACATCAAAAATTGTCTACAGTTTTCCACATATTTTCTGAACTATGTTCCATTCACCCTAGCTTGTGTGTGTGTGACACTTTCTCCATATCTTTATTTAAATTTGATATTATCAGGCATTTAGACATAGCTTTGCTAATAGGTATAATGGCATCTAGCGTGTTTCTATGAAGGCTATCCATTATTCTAGACACTGTCTCATGTACCCTCTGTTATTTGTGTACCTAGCTTGGTACTTCAGTTTCACTGAGTTTTAAATACTCTTTCTACATTCCAGGGGGAAGAGCTCATCAGATAAATATTTGTAAATCCCGTCTGCGTTATGTATGTCACGCCTCTTCCTGATGAGTCCACAGGCTGTTTCCACTTTTCATGGATGATTCTTGTCATGCACTTCTATGATTTGGGGGGAAGGGGAGACTGTGTTTTTGCTGTTGTGTGTAAGAACTCTACACTGTGCCCAAAGAAACAATTTTTTCTTGTTTTTTGTTTTGTTTTGTTTTTGTATAAGTATTAGAGATTTGCTCTTACATTTCACCCTATGGTCTTTTGTAAGTTTTGTACCAATGCGAGGTATGAATTACACTTTTTTTGTGTTAATGTACAGATATACCACATCCACTGTTTAAAAGATAATCTTTCCCTATAGAAATATCATTTTGTTAGCTTTTCTAGAATCAGTTATCCATATATGTGCGAGTCTATTTTTGAATCTGACATCTTTTTGATTGACATCTATGTTCATTTTTACATCAATACCATGTTGTCTTGATTACTATGGCTCTGTAATAAATCTTGAAATCAGGTACATGTAGCTGTCAGGCATTGTTCTCCATTTCCCATACTGTTTTGCTTATTTGGAGTCTACAACACTATTTTTATGCTGTTATACATAAACTTTTAAAAAAATGTTCTGACATTTTTATTGAAATTGCATTACATCCATAACCAATATAGGTACTCCTGGAATCTAATCATTATTAAGTTAGTGTATTATACGTTATTGCCTATTGAAATAAATTATAGGCTAATTGGGATTTTGTATTTGTCATGAGGAGAGCTAATCACTTAATTTAATATTGTTTTAAGGAATAAATCACCAAGTAAGTTACACACTTATGAGCATCATCATCTATAAATTGTAGGTTCTAAAAATGTGAGCAGCTATTTGGGTATACAAGTATCCAAGCGTCCATTTATACAGAATTTTATTCTCAGTGGAAAAGCTCCCAAGGAATAATATTCTTATTTCCAAAATAATATAAGTAATTTAATAATAAAAAATATAAGAAGCTTATTATTCAGTTTTACTGATTTCCTTTTTTTTTCTTTTTTCTTTATTAATTGTATTGGGACCTTTTAGGTAGATGTGATGATCGCCTTCATCACTGGGAATTTGTAACTGTACGTGGTATAGCTTGAGTATTTTTTCCTCATTCCCCTGCCCTCCCTTCCACCCTCTATCCTTCTCTATTAATAAAAAATTGTTTCTGTTTTTTTTTCTTTTCTTCAATTATAATTATTTCCTTTCTCTTTTTTCCTTCCCCCACCTCCCCACCTCAACTTCTTCTCAAACATTTTCTTCCTATTTCACAATAGTATGTTTTGGTCCTCATTTATACTCTCAGTGTCACACACTAGAGAAACTATTCAGTATTTACATGTGTGTCTTATTTATTTCACTGAAGAGAATGGTCTGTATGTGTATCCATTTAGCTATAAACGTCTCTAATTTATCTTTCTTTATGGCTGAGTAGGACTCCATTTTATCAAAAAACCACATCTCTATCCACTCATGAATTGATGGGCTTCACTCAATCGACTCATCTTCAACAAAGGAGCCAAGCACCCTCCTTGGAGGAAAGATAGCCTGTTAACAAATGATGCTGGAAAAACAGAATTTCAACTTAGCAAAGACTAACACTAGACCCATATCTCTCAAACTCTACACTAAACAAAAATTGAAATGGATAAAAGATGTAAGTATTAAAAGAGAAATACTAACCCTGACGGAAGATGGGTTAGGTAGAACTCCTGAAGACTCTGGTATAGGAACAGATTTTATGGACCAAACCTGAGTTGCACATGAACTAGCACAAAGAATCAACAACTGGGATCTCATCTTACTGAAAAGCATCAGCACAGCAAGAGAAACCACCAACAGAGTGAAAAAGAGAACCCATAATTGGGAAAAAATTTTTCCAGCTGTTTCTCAAACAAAAATCTACTACATAGAATATATTATTTTACTGATGTGAATGCACAGTCAAGTGAGGAATTTAAAGCAAGGTAATGCATAATTATCATTGCTAAAACAGTATTCTGAGAAAAATTAATTTGTGGAGCTGTAAAAGGAAACCAAATTAGAGTAAAATGACTTATCAAACAATTTCACTTTATTTAAGAAATTGCATTTTGTGTATTTTTGCTCGTCCTCTTATTTCAAACATATGTATCAAAATAAAATAAATATAAGAGAGAAACAAGTACAAGGAAAGCTTACCACAAGAACTTTCCCAGTTCATGTTCTCATATAGTAGCACAGTTTATACACCAAAGAAAGGTCATATCTTGTCACATTTTTATCTTAGCTGACAAGCTGTAATGAATCCCTTAAAAAGGAAAAGAAGTTTAAATGTCAAATTGTCTTCTCACCAACATGAATCTGAGCCAGTGCACTTAATAATGAAATTCTGTCTGGAAATGATGAAGAGATTATTCTCTGAGTACTGTACAAGTGTCATTTCTCACAACTTGTTTGGCTTAGAAATCTTATAGGATCAAGCATGCCTACTTAGCACCAGTACACTATATCCTAGGGAGGAATAGATCTTTCAGTGGATTGAGGTAAGCACTTCACAGATGAACGTCAGTGTTTCTGAGGCACTGTGCTGCATATATTTTACCCTTTTTAAAGGCTTAGTATGGATAGTCAGGTATAAGGAAGTTGTTTTTACTAAAAAAGAGTTTTCAAGCATGGTCTTGAGCTCAAGCTATTTACTTACTGTGTAAGACTTAACATTTCTCCCACAAATGATGCTGGAAAAACAGAATTTCAGCTTAGCAAAGACTAAAACTAGACCCATATCAACCCGACTGGCCTCATTTGCCTTGAAAAATTTCCTCTCAAAAGCACAGAAAGAATCTTCTGGACCTCTCACTGTCCCCTCCATTCCTGTCCCCCATGCCACAAGAGGAAGCCTGTAGACTGTTGGGCTGTTAGCCATCCCTCACTCTCCATAAGTTCATGCTTCCTTTCTGTATTACTGTGTCTAGAACTTCTGTGTTAGATGTAATATTCAGAAAATTCAAGATAATTTATCAGTGAAAATCTATAGTGAGTCAGCAACCAGGAATAGTCTCTCTGTGGAGATTTCCCACTGGACCTCACAGATGGTTGTGTATATGTCCAGAGCAGTCAGTTGATGCAGCAGGAGCTCTAATAATGGTATCACTTCAGGATAACGGGGGTTTCTGACTGTCAAGAGAATACCTGAGTCTGTATTGAAGAAGGCGCTGATTTTTGTAGAGCTTGAGGAGATGAAAGTCCAGTTCAGTAGATGAGGGTGGCACTGCCTGACAGAGCCTTGAGCTGAGACAGAGTATGGTGAAAAATCAGGTGGCAAAGTCATGAGGCTGAGTCTTCCTTGTGTACTGTGGTTAACATGGCATTACTAAGGTAACTAGAGGACACAACCATTGTGATTTTTTGTTGTTTGACTTTTCTCATTACAATGTCCACTGTAGAGCATCGAGGGCAGTCGAGGGGCAAGACAGTAGAAGAGTGATTCAGTGACATGAAAAACATGCCCTGAACAAGATCCTTCGGTTGTACAAACAAACATAATATCTTTGGACCGAGTGGGAGCTCGTGAGAGTGGCTCAGAGCAGGTGACAGAACATTCATTATTGGACTGCACAAGAGGAAAAGGCATCTGCCAGGTGCAGGGTGCAGCAGAGATTCGGTACATAGACATCCTTCTCCCTGGGATCACACCAAGTCTGGCCCTGAACAAATGTCGCCCAACCATTGTGCTGCAGACCTCAAAATCTCACTCTTTCCTTCTTTATAAAATCACCCCCTACCTTCTCGAATGCAACTGCATTTTAAGTGAAAGATTTACCTCCATGCTGTTCCACAAAACCAGCCAAAGGCCCATGTGGCAACAGAAAGATAATTCAGAATCAAGAAAAGAACCCTCCTGAGCTATGACTATGCCTGTCTCTGTCGCCCAGGACAGCAGTGCTTACAATTGGTTCTGATGAGCTGAGTCTTTGTGAAATGCATGTGAGCTCCTTCACAATGCAAACTGCTGCAGCAATCAGGATTGCAGATCAGGGCACTCTCAGCCAGGGCTCTTACCGCTTGGCACCAGGAGCTCACCAAATTGCTCTCATTCTGCTGTTGAAGTGTGTGAAGCTCAAAATCACTGGCTTGAAGTCAAACTTGGATTACAGTTGCAATGTTGACCTTAGGCGAGAATGTGAATTACTACTTTTCTAAACCTTGGAATTCTCTTCTGCAGAAAGACAATAACATGCATTAATAATGTCCAGGAATCTCCTTGCCAGGCTCATTATTGTGATGGAAACATTTTGTTCAATGTTGAACCAAACAAACCTGCAATTGTGAAAAGCACATTTCGTATTAAGATCACCCAAGACACCTGACTTTGTAAACTATAGTCCTTAACGAAAATATTTTGTTTCTTTAAAATTCTGAGAAATGACACTTGCTTTCACAGCTGGAGCTTGCTCCCAAGATGTGCGCTAGTGTCTGGCATTTTGTTGGTTTTATCACCGTGATTCTTGCTTTGGACGGGGAAGATGTTGCTTGCTAAGTACCCTCGCTGATGCAGTAATCATAAACTGTCTATCTCCCTTCACCTCTCAAATAATCACCTCCATTTTAGCTGTGCTTCCAACTGCCTAGTGAGTGGGAAGAAAGTTCCAGTAGCACAAGCTTTCAGAAACTGCTTTCCAAATTAATCCAATTGTTTTCTGTTTGTTTATACAAAACCCACCTTACTGCATTAGCTAATACTTTATTATTTTCAATTGATTTTGTTCTGTTAGTTACAACTGTAGGATAATGCGACTGCAGAAGGTGCACCTTTGCACTGCATCCATCCACTCAGTGAGTCCTCTCCTGCAGTTTTGAGGGCATCTATCTGCTCACTAGATTGCCAAGCTGCTCCTAAGAGGAGGCAGCGCAGACAGAATCTTCCTCTGGGATATGCCATGGGGTACGACAGCCAAGAAAAACACATCCTTTTGTAGTCTTTGCTTGCCAGTCACCAGTAACTCCTTTATCTTCCTATTTACTGCCTTGGTCTCAAGATCAGGTTTGTGAGATATATTTCATAAATATCCAGATTGCTCTATTTTAAATGTGAATAAGTGTGGTAAAATTAAAGATGTCTCTTAAAACCAGGACTAGAATAGCAGAAAATGGATCAGAGAAGGAACAGAAAGCATCATTTGAGACCGCTAAGAGAGAAACCAAGAAAAACATGTTCAGGTACATTCTCCAGCAGGAAGTACCCGCGGTTGTTCTGGTGACGACAGGACCTGAGCTTTTATTGAATGGTCCTAAAAGGTAAAATTCTCACCAAAAGAGATAAAGCTTTTTTGTCACCATTGAACTCAACCACTCTGTTTCTTAATGGGCATATGTTGAGGAGAAGAACTATAAAAATCTATTAAGAGAATAGTAAAGAGAAAACAAGAGAGCTGAAAGGCAAGAGCTGCTATGACAATTTTGTAGAAATGCATTGTAGGTGGGATTTTATAACATCTTGCTGTCAATGATGATCATGAATTAGTTTCCTTCTTGCACTGGCCCTGATAAATACTGTTTCTTTGGATGACGGCCAAGGTAAACATAGGCACAGACATGCGATACCTCAACATTTACGGGACTGATACATTTCATTCTTGTTTTGCTATTGAAGTACAGTCATGGTTTTCTTTCCAATTTTAATTGACCCATGATCAATTAATACAAGGTGTATTTTCATTCATGTGTATGCTCTCAACTTCTTTAATGTTTTATCGTTTCAATATGAAAATTTTTTAACTTATTGAAATTTGTTCTAAGTAGTTTTGTAGTTATTGCATATGGAAGTTTTTCTTGATTTCTTTTTCAGATATTTTACTAATAGCACATAGAAATGATAATGTTTTATATTTCTTGATTTTATATTTTGAAACTTTACTGTATTCATCATTTTCAAATAGTTTTTTGAATATTTATTTCATACCAGTTGAGTATGTTTTTCTTTCACTTAAGAGCACAGTGTCAAATTATATCCTTTTGGTTATAAATGTCTTAAGTTTATCTTTCTTTATAGTGGAGTAGTATTTCATTGTACTGAAAAAACAACATTTTTAAAATCTTTTCATTGATTGATGGGTATGTGGGTTTTTCCAAGAGTTAGCTATTACAAACTTTGTTACTATAAAAATGAATACACATATGTCACTTTGGCATGATGTTTTTAATTCTTCAGGAAGATACTCAGCAGGGCTACAACTCCATCAAATGGGACCTCTACTCCAAGTTCCCCTGATCTTAGGCAAGTAGATTTAACTTTTTAAATGATCAATTGTTTTAATTTTGTTGAGACTATGTACTGCTTTTAAGTACCAATTTCCCCGTCTGTAGCGTTTCCTTCTTTGTACTAATTTTGTTTTGTGTTTCTTCTTGTTTTACTAATTGCTTATCCTTCTTGCTCAATTTTAATGAGACTTCACAGTAAACTATTTTAATAATATTTGTGAGATTTAAATATGTATGGCATTACATAACAACTTTTGTTTAAAATAACTTGACCACAGTATCAGAAATTAACAAAAGGTAATCTATAACTTGCAAAAACTTCAAAAATCAAAATCATTTACCAAATAATTACATTTTACTCTATCTCAGTTTTTAATTTCATTAAATATTTTTCTTCTTTCTTTGATGTTATTATCAATGAATTCACAAATTGGATAATGACATTTCATTTTGTAGGAAACTTTGTGTGCAGTTTTGTAAATTTCTGATGTAAGTTAAATATTTCACATATGTATAATACTGCTCCAGGGCTCCCCAGAGAGCATGTGAACTTGAGTATATGCCTAAAAGTGGGCTTTTCATTGTTTGGTTTAAGCCTTTGAAGGGTTAGTTGCTGAATGTTCCAAGGAGAGCTGACAGATTCCTGTTGCTTGGCAACAGGTACCAGTGGGACAGAAAGTCCCGTTCTGTCTCTCTGGCAATCCTATTCCAGAGAGTGAAAGCTCACCTCGAGAGAAACATGTAGAAGACCGATGAGCACGAAATGATTCACATGCACTTCTGTGGAAGTCAGCTCTATGCACAAAGCCCAGGGGTGCTGACAAGGGCCATGGGCTCTTTGGATTAGCACAAGGAATTACAGATGAGAGGAGCTTGAAATCTAATAGAAAGCTTGAGAAGTGTTCTCATATCATTCTCATGAATAAGTTTGCTGCCACGCCCCCGCCGAATAAGGCGTGACAAAATAGGGACTGGGGTCCCGGGCGGAAGACCCCTGTGCTTGAGGCTTGAGGCTTCCCAGGCCTAGAACCTGAGTTGAGTATGCTTCGCCAGGAGACACACAGTTAGCCCAACAGTATATAAAAACAAGCCACTTTCTCCCTTCTAAACTATTCTGTTTTTCCCTGTGAACTGTTCTGTGCTTTCTCACCAAACAAAAATAACATAAACAGAAAACACCTTATTAGACATAATAGTTTCAACTGAAATAAAAATAACATGGCCACCTGACAAAAATACATCAACAAGTACAAAAAAATAAATTAATGCTCACATAAAATCTATGGAAACAAGATTAAAAAAATAACAAAGATCCACTTCCTTAAAAAAGTTGTGTACAAAACACACTGATCTACAAAGATTTTTGTGGTCCATGAGAAAATCATCACTGTCTCACACGACCTTACACAATGTCAAAATGATTGATCACTGCTCTGTTTCTCTTCTTGTTTTTTCCTTAAACTTTTGTTAACCTATAACAATCACCCTTATTTTACAAAGCCAAAAAATCATATATAAAAAAAAACACAAAAGGCCTAATAAATTTACAACAACATCACAACCTCTCTTGTGTTCGTGTGTTGTCTGTCCATTCCGACTCCGTTCATTCCTGTCTTCGGCGATCCCAGGCCCTACACCACAAACAGTCACCGACAGTTTGCATTTGGTTTTTAATCACAGAGCCTTTCTAAAATGAGTTATTTACTTTCCCTTAGTGCTTTCTTATTTATCCATACTATAAATCAGTGATAAACATATCCACAATAAAAATTACATTATCTGGTTGTACATCAGTCAGAACTTTTTAAATGAAAAAAAAAAAA